>CM047747.1:38545441-38833590 GCA_026225825.1 Pistacia integerrima
GTTCCAACTATAGGAATTACTGTGACCCTTTCATCTTCTTTATTTGGTTTCATCAAAAAGTCTATTATGATGTTTTCCTTATCTTGGTCTTGTCCAAAAACATCACAAGTGTTGATGCTGAATTCTTGCACCAACGAATTTTTACGTGTATGACTTTGATTGGCTATTCAATACACATAAAAGGGGATATATCAAAAACGGAAAAAATGCAAAGGGAGTTTTTTAAGTGGTTCCGATGCTAAGGTAGCAAATCCTACGTCCACTGATTTGTATTGAAATTAGTAGGTGTCAGGTCGCGGTCGCGAGCTGACTTACATCAGAAGAAAAAGTCAGAGAGAAAGTTACACGAGAGAGAGAGTGATTTCTATTGCTTTTTTGTAAAAAACGGTCGAATCCCCTTAAAGAAGGGGTCTCCCCTATTTTATACTGAATTGAAACATATAATCATTGCTAAATCCGTGGTTTGGTGTGATTGCCAGTGTATAATCCGGCTTTATGTCCCATTTCCCTTTTTCCAAGCTGACATCGTACGACTTGTGGCAGGAGAATGGACGCGTGTGGGCTCCACATCACTTGGCAGGCCTGGCGTGTGCGTCTTTGCTACGGCAGGGCGATCGCCCTTCACGTGACTCTTCCCACGTCAGCCCTTTATTTCCTTAGGCATAACAGAAGCCCCCTAGTTTTTAAGGTTCGAAGGTCGGACCTTGGAAACTAAGTTACGCTGAAGTTTACTCGCTCCGACCTGAACGGGAAGAGCTCGGTACAGAACTCTGGCGAACACGACCTCATGCAGTCCTCAGTCGAAGCGACCTGACAATCTCCACCTTAGCGACTGGATCGAGGGGCGGCTCTCTGTATGAGTTCAACGAACTCGGTTTCCTGTGCCATGCGGTCAGCGCGCTAAAGCATGTCAGGCACATTAAATGCTCTGCGTGCTGAGCTGACACCGTTTGGCAGTGTTAGTGGCGCAGCGTAACCGAAACGAGGGCCATTACTGCGTCAGTTAATGCGACGTGGGGCGCATTTAATGCGGGGAGAGAGAGTGGGCTGTCGTTTCAGTTCCAACGGGTGGTAACCGTCGATTCGCAATCCCCATATAAAAACTTACTTTTCTGATGAAGCCACCGAAACTTCTTTCGCTTCAAACAGAAAACCTTCCATACGCGAAAAAACAACCTTCGTCCGATCGGCATTTTTCAGGCAATCTGAACGGATTTCGGCATCAGCCTCACGTCTCAGAGAGTAAGGTTTTCCTTCTTCCCCTTTTTTTTTTTTTTTTGCTTGTTGGTGGAATAGTGGCGTTGGGTCTCTCGGCGTTTCACGAGAGACACGACGTCGCCCTTGGATTCGAGCCGTGGACGGCGGCTCGAGTCGTTGATAGATTTTTAGGCGTCCTGCCATCACTCGGGACGAACACAAAGGCCCTAATGACCGTGTCTGTCGATGTTACAGACTGGAATGGAACCGTCCACATCCAGACCCGAGGAAGGAGCCAGCTCGTCCTCGCGGGAAGTTCCCGAGGACGCAGCCCTCGAGGTTTACTCGGTTCTTACTTTCGAGGAGTTTGATAGAATAAAGACGCAGTACGACATTCGCGCAGAGGTGTTCCTCGGACCGTACCAGTCGTCACGGCGCCCGACAAGGCCTCGCCGCGATCTCAGAGGAGATCTTCAAGGGTGGAGGGAGGATTCCCTTCCATCCTTTCATCAGGTCGGTCCTGGATCATTTCGGGATCGCACCGATGCAACTAACGCCAACGCATATGTCATCGCGTTGCGATGTACATCGCATCTTGCGAAGCGGCTTGGGAGAGCCAACGGTAGAGCTCGGAGTTGCCTACTACCTCAAGAAGATAGGGACAAAGACTTGAGATACCTCATCTCTGGCGACCTACCATTGTTTGATGGGATACCATATACCCCAAAGGTAATGCGGGAGCCTATGAGTTGGAAAATTCTTCTTTTTTCTTTTATGAACGGCCATTGTTCCGTTTTGGGCAAGATCCAAGTAGGTTTTGTTATTCGAGTCCGCCGATTGTCGCTGCTTGATTCATAATAACGACCCGATTTGTTTTGCTATTATGATGTAACGACCCATCGGTCGCTACTGGCCCGTCCGGATAGGCTGCGTGATCTCCTGGAGTATTAGGACGAAGATAGTGCGTACACGAGGCCGCTTGTCAATTGCGAACTTGAGGAAGTGCGGTTTTTGCGTACCTGTGGCATGCTTTAGAACCAGCTTGAAGGTAAAGGTTACTTGGAAATTTCTTTCGTGCGTTGGGTCGGTTTCGTTTGACTAACGACCTCGAATGCGAACGATGCCCCCAAAGGAGTCAGGCGATCCGTCGGAGCCGTTGTCTTTCCTCGTCGAGGGAAGAGGGAGGCGGCAGCCGCTTTCCGTCTTTGTCCGGACATGGCCAATGGTGCGAGCGATCCCAGCTCCCGGCCACCTGTGCGCAGGGGCAGTAGGTCTGAGGCAGTGCTAGGCGCCCAGCTATACTCGCCTCTCGAAAAGCTCCGCCCTTAAGTCGAAGAAGAAAGCAAATTGGAACTCGGATTTGATGCTGGAGACCGAATCAGGAAGGAAGGCCTCTTGGGAGGTCGTGCGTGGGGGTCCCGGAGGTGGGTGGGCAAGGAGCGATGGGTGAGGCGGCTGACAAGCGGCCCTTTGCTTCTAGATTCATTAAGGGGAGCCTATCCCTAGAATATCTGCTGACCCGATCGTTTATGGCACCTTTCGATTCAGAGCTATCGAGTCATACAATGGAATTCAGACGATCGGGAGGCGACTGTTGGCTACATCGTTTCGACATCGTTGAGCAAGGTAAAATAACATACTTTTGAAATTTCAATCCGATTTGTCTCTAAACCCGGACTCTGCTCGCGAGGATTGCTTGCGATGAGGATGTCCATGGAGAAAACGCGTCAGGGGGACGCCAAAGGGAAGGGATCAGCGACTGGAAGAGGAGGTCGCGTTGACGCAGCTTGGAGTCCGTTAGAGTAGAAAGCCAGCACAAGCGTTCGAAGCTGGCGGGACAGGTGTCTCGCGCCAAAGGATGCCGCCTGCCGATGAGGCCTGGATTTCCGGAGGCCTGCGCGGCTCGACCTGGGTCATGCAGGGAGGAGATCAAAGAGCTTCAGGACAACCGCCCTGTCTCACCCAAGGAGGTCGCGAAAAGGACCCAAGAACTCGCGATCGACTTTCGACGGGTCGGACCGATGTTGAAGAAGCCAATGGGGCCTTGAGCAGGGGAAGGTTAGTCCTTGAGGCCGAGCTTCAGGAGAGTCGGGAGAGGGTCCTTTCCGCATTGACTACGGAAATGCAGAATCAGTCCGAGGGGATGGAAGAGAAGGCCGCGGACTGGGCGATCGGGTCCATCTACGTCCTTCGTGCAAAGAATCCTGATTTGGACTTCTCCGACCTCCCGGAGCTGCGCGACGACCTTGAGGATGATGGCCGAGGATGCCAGTGGCTGCGCTCCACCCTCAGTGGGGAACCCGATTTGGGGGTGGGGATCCCGGGGACCAGGCCCGTGGTGGCTGCAGGCTCGAAGGATCTTCCCGACCAGCCTTAGTGCTTTAGAGAGTCGTTCCCCTTGTGCCCGAGTCTTAAACTTTTGTATATGACTTTCTTTGCAATGGAAATTTACTTTTTATAAATTTGCACTATTTACAATTTTGATTTACATGAGCGATTACATACAAAATGCGAACAGAACACATTCGAACTGTTTTAAGCAAACACAGTAATGCTTGAAAAAGAAAATTATCAAAGCGAAAGGCTGAGTTCGGGATTGCCGATAGTATGGCCGAAGGTGCTCGGCGTTAAGCTCCAAGCGGGGTACCTTGGAGCCATTCAATCTTTTGAGATGGTAGCTCCCCGGTCTGATCACTTTGTCAATCCGGTATGGACCTTCCCAGTTAGGCCCTAGTACCCCCGCACTTGGCTCTCTGGCCCCGAGGAGAACTTCTTTTAGCACCAGGATCTCCGGACTCGGAAGTCTCTTCGCACCCGACCTTCGAGTCAAGAACCTTTTTGCATTCTTTGGTGAGCTGCTATCCTTAGCGAAGCCTTACTTTGCGTCACTTCAATTAGATCCAAACTTGCTCTCGGGGAGTGCTTCGTTGTCGTTCTCGTTGTAGCGAGGTCCCTCAAGAAGAGGGCCAGTCCCGACCTCGGCAGGGGATCATGGCTTCTGACCATAGGCTAATGAAAACGGGGTTTAGAGGTGGAGGTCCTTGGAGTTGTCTGTACGCCCATCAAAACTTCGGGAGGTCAGTCAGCCAATTTCCCTTAGGCTGCCCCGAGCTTAGGCCTTCGGTTGAGTGTGCTTGATGGTCTTGCTTGACGGCTTCAACTTGGCCATTCACGCTTGCGGCTTGTATTGAGGCAAATTTTTTTGAAATTTTTGCGGATGCCCTGACTCGTCGCGAGAACTGCTTGAACTCCTCATTATCGAATTGCTTTCCATTGTCTCGAGATAAGGGTGTGAGGAATTCCATGGGAGCGGTACACTATGTTCTTGGAAAACGAAGTCTTTTAACTTCCTGTCGTGATCGCGGCTGGTCGGTTAACAACCGACCCATTTTGTAAAGTAATCCACCGCGACCACGGCGTACTTGACCCCTCCCTTTCCGACGGCATGGGGCCGATGGAAGGTCGATCCCCCACATGGAAAATGGCGGGGGTGGGAGGGGGCTTGACATAGTGACCCAGCTCGTGAGGGTGCTCGTGGAATATTCGTGAACGGTGGCATTTATCGCACTTCTTGGACTAAGTTGTGTGCATCTTCTTCCGTTTGGGGATTTCCCCGGGGCCTAATATCCCCATAACAATCGGTTGGTTCTTGTTCGCGATCGATCTGTGTGGCTTTCCTGCTGCATCCCTTCATGAATTTCCCGCATGATGTAGTCTGCTTCTTCAATGGTTACATCGGAGGAGAGGGCCTTTGAATCCTCTCTCGTACTGGTGGTCCCCGATGAGTGTGAAGCGAGCAGACCTTACTCGTAGGACCCTCGCCTTGACCTTGTCGTTTGGCAAGATCCCGTCTTTGAGGTATTGTATAATGGGAGTCATCCAGGAATCTGACTGAACCTCGTTCATGGCCTGTTCGGCCGAGCTGATGGACGGAGCGTCGACAAAACGAACAGGAATGCTATCGGGGGCCTCGGAGTCTAATGATGAAGCTATCTTTGCCTTTAAGGAAGGCGCTTGCATGGTGATTGCTCTCCACAGGGAGTCTCGAGACGTTTTAAAGTGTCTAAATACCCCCAAAGAGGCCTTAGCTTTTTTCCAAGTAGCGGACCATGTTTCCTTCTTTGGCTTGGTATTCTCCTAGAATTTGATTGACGACCAGCATGGAGTCGCTGTAGATACTGATCGCGGTTGCACCCATTTCTTTGGCGAGTCGCAACCCGGTGAGCAGGGCTTCGTATTCAGACTCATTGTTGGTCGCCTTAAACCCGAATCGGAGAATTCCATGAACTCGAGCCCCCTCCCCGGGGC
The DNA here is from genome assembly GCA_026225825.1 of Pistacia integerrima. Taxonomy (NCBI): domain Eukaryota; kingdom Viridiplantae; phylum Streptophyta; class Magnoliopsida; order Sapindales; family Anacardiaceae; genus Pistacia; species Pistacia integerrima. Next base: position 38,550,947 of record CM047747.1, read on the forward strand.
TGGGCACTTTCAGGGAGAGACCCGCATGGCTGTTTTCTTTTCGCTTTGACGCACCTCGGCTCGGACGTAGGGGAGTTCAGGTCGATAGGTCTTGAATGAAAGTTGCTCGATCTTCGCCCGTTGCTTGCTCGCTTGGGAGATAGGAAAACTCCCGAGATGAAGTGAGTGCAATGTACCCCTTCGCCCCTTGATGGTCGCACTGGGCATATACTTTAGGTCGAATCGCTCAGGCTCCATGGCCCATTTGAGCAACTTTCTCCGAGGCCTCTGCTTCTCGGAGGACTCGCTGGAGGGTAGCTCTCATTACATTGATCGTGTGGGCATGGAAGTAAGGTGGCGTAAGCTTTACGGATGCGACCCTTCGTAGGGGCAAATGCTAGTCTCTATTTCCGGATCACCAGCATCTACAGGCTGTCAGCAGTATGACGTTTACTTGCGTAGTACATCAGCCATTGAGCTTTTTCCTCTTCCCGTATTAAAGTGCCCAGTGCATGGCGAACCGAGACACGGACGGAGGTAAATGAGCAGGGTTTCCTGTGGAAGAGGTTTAGAGAGAAGCGGTGGCTTTCCCAGATGCTCTTTTATACTCTAGAATGCCTGCTCGCATTCGGAAGTCCATTCGAACTTCTTATTGGCTTTCAGAACATTAAAGAATGGTAGGACTGTCTCAGTTAGCCTTGATATGAAGCGGAACCGAGTGCCGCTATTCGTCCGTTCTGCACTCATGACCTCGCTTTTTGCTTTGGTCGGGCTCTTCATATCGGCGGGGTGGGCTAATCTTTTCGGGGGTTTACTTCTATGCCCATGGTTGACCATATACCCCGGGGAATTTTCCCGCGACACCCGAATGAGCATTTGAGAGGGTTCGGCTTCATTCTAGCAGTCGGAGTATGTCAAACATCTCGGCGAGATGCTTAATGTGTTCATGCGACGTAGGACTTAACTTGATTCCAGATATCGTCTACATAGACCTCCATTGTCCTCCCGATCTGGTGGAGAACATTCGGTTGACCAACCTCACGATAGGTCGCGCCCTTTTAGCATTTTTCGAGGTAAGAAGGGCGCTTACCTTGCAGTAGATAGCCCCCGATGCGTAATGAAGGTCGTATGCTCCTCATCGGCTTATACATCGGGATTTGATTGTATCCCTGAGTATGCGTCTATGAAGCTTAACGGCTGTGCCACGAGGTGGCATCAACGATGGTCAATTCTTGCGAGAGGTCGTCTTTCGGGCAAGCTTTGTTCGAGGTCGCAAGTCTATGCGGGTGAGGGTTCGCCACTTGCCATTTGGCTTCTTTAGATTCGGGTTGGGTTGGCGACCCAGGTGCCCTCAGTGAGCCTCGCTGACTGCATCCGTTTCGGAGAAGGTTTTCCACCTCGACTTTAATGCGGCGTACGCTCTGGATCCATCGCCGCCTTACTTTCTTTTGGCGTCTTGACGGCTTAGCTTCACTTGACGGCGTTGAGGGGAATGGCAAATAACGTTCGGGCTGATCCCGACCATGTCAAGCTATGCGACCGGTGAACGAACACATGTGTTCTCCGCCTTCAAGAAGTTTACCCGGTACAGCGGTATAGGGGTTGGGGGTTGAAACAGCTCCCGATCTTTAGCGTTCGGCTCGGCTCTTTTCGAATCAAGCGATACTTGAGACGGATCCTCAAGCCGGGCCGCTGGGAGGGAGGGTCAATTCGTGGATCTATATTATCCTCTGCGGACCAGGTGTGGCTCGATCCGGCCTGATCGTCATAGCTTTGACGGGGGTGCTACACCGGGAAATGCCCTTCCCTTGTCGGCCATTTGGGACCGCTTTTATGTAGCATTCGCGTGATGCACTTTGCGACCACCCGCCTTACCTCCCCGATCCCCGACGGGGTGGGGAACTTCATCTTGAGATGATAGATGGAAATGCCCGCCTTGAAGGTTCTCGGTAGAGGTCGCCCTAGGATTCCATTGAAGGCCGATGGACGTCTACGACCTGTGGGAACTGTGACTCTAGTCACCTCGTCGTAGTCGCCGAGCGTATTTGGGAGGCTGGATTGTCCTACTTGGGGATTAGGTGATCCCGTGAAACCAGTGAAACCGTAGAGGCATCGGAGGCTTCGTCGGCCTCGGTCACCAGGTTCATCCTATCGAGCGCATCTTGAATGTAGCGTTCCACAGCTGAGCGTCCCGTTGTCCACAAGCATCCTCGGACATTATGACATCCAATCGGGGGCGGGGTGATTGTGAGGCGTCCCTCGCGCGGATGGTGCAAGCGTGCCTCCTTCTCGCGAAGGTGATTGGTTCTTCCTTCTGGCTTTACGAGGTCACTGCGATGTGCTCATGACTTGATCGGGTCATGATGCGCTTCCCAGCATACATCTGCGCCCCGAGTGTTTCCGGCCCGAGGTGCGGACCTCCAAAATCAGGTTCACCTTCGCTCACTCGCCAGCTATCGATCGACGCTTGTTCTTTCGCTCCCCTTGGTTCTCTTTTGGGGAGTCGTCAATATACTCCTTGAAGTGCCCCTTCTTGATAAGCTCTTGATAGCTGCTTTAGAGCTCGGCACTCATGATGTGCATGCCCGTTATCCCAGGATGAATCACGCGGTATTTCTTGCTTGCCTTCTGGCCGTTCTGGGGAGTTTTCACATGGGCCCTTGCGGTTCATTACCGGACATCGGCTTCCTCGGATTTGTCGAGGATCGCAGATATGGACACATTCAGCGGAGTGTATTGGGCCCTGTCGTGGTCGTGACGGGGCGGGGAGCATAGGACTTTTTCTCGCTCGTAGCGGGGGTTTCTTCCCTTTTCGCGATCGTCATTGTCTCCGCTTTACGATCGGCTCGTGTCGTATCTCCCGGCACGACATGCTGCTGGAGGTGCCGCCGTGATCGCGGCGACGTCTTAAGTGTCACAACGGCCAACCTTCTCTATTCATGGAGATAGTTCTCCGCCTTGTGTTGTAGAATCTGGTGATTTAAAGCTCGTCCTGCGCTGCTGACTCCTTCCTGAGTGGCCGGTTTGGGCGAACTCCAATTTGGCGATTATGAGAGTTCGGATGGACTCTTAGGGGCATGGGCCACCTTGTTGAGTTCCCTGTGGAAGCGATCAACGTAAGACTGCAAGGACTCGTCCCTTTCTTGCCTTATGTTGCTGAGGTAGCTCAAAGGCATTGAAAATTTCCGGTTGGCTTGGAAATGCCGCAAGAACGTCGTGCTCATGCGAGGCCACTGGTCAGATTGATCCCTGGTGGGACGACCTTAACCTTACCGCTTGGCGTGAGTTGTCAGTGTCGATAGGCCAAACATGAAGATTTCGCGAGGTCCGAAACCTGGTGGAGCTCCATCAGGTCGTTGAACTCATACAAGTGATCCTGCGGGTCATGGTTTCCATCAAACGGCCGCATGTCTGGCATTCTGAACCTTGGTGGCAGTGGGGCATGCTACGCGGGGACTTCAGGGGATGTGGGGACGCGCGCTGTACTACTCGTTTCTTTGCTCCTCTCGGTTCTGTCGAGCTCAGCTGTTGCGGCTCCTCAATTTGCGGTAATGGAGCCAATTGGGGGTTATTTTCACCCGTGCGAGCCCTCCCTTCTCGGTTGCGGTTCAGGACAGTCCGGAGATCGGATTCCTCCTCGCCTCGGCCGGCATTTCCAGCCGCACTCGACACATGCTGACTATGGGCATGTGAAGGCAACGGGTTGTGAGGGGCACTCTCACGACCCTCGCGGTGGTACGAACCGCCCCGCGAGGTGTGGTAATCTCCCGCATAACGATCGGGATTGCTCTGGTGGTGATCGGGACCACCATGCCCAGCATTTTTGCTTGGGTTTGCTTGCATCGCGGCATGGGACAGCTCGGGGTCCACTCTCTCGCCAAGTCTCAGCTTTGCTGATACTCTGCTAGGGGCACCCTTGCTATTCGCCGGCCATTGGGAGCCCGTAGGCTTATTTTTTGCCACTGTTTACCTTTGCGCTTACTGTGCGGAGGTGCAGTCGCTCATGACTGTATCGCCCTTTGCCGCACACGCTTTGTCGCGACTGCTTGGGCGTTTTTGGCGGTTGTACGGTCTGCGGGCGTCGTGGATGACATGCCTTGGTCCAGACGGTCCAACCTCTGGTTGACTGTCTGGAGAGTATTATCAAACCTCTCCAGGTAACTCCTGATGGCAGGGTCCAGTTGCGGGGCTGTTGGGGTATTCCCAGCAGCATTTTGCGAAATTAGAGGTATGTTGGAAGGGGTGTCCCTCTCGGGCCGGGGAGGGGACTCACGCATCTTGGTTCCCTTGCTCGAGGTTCGATTGGCGGGCCATTGTAGGCGTAAGACCCGGTAGGTCAAAGATTCTCCTGATGAAGGGTAGACACTAAATCAGCCCTCCTTCTAGCGCCAAACTGTTGATGCTGAATTCTTGCACCAACGAATTTTTACGTGTATGACTTTGATTGGCTATTCAATACACATAAAAGGGGATATATCAAAAACGGAAAAAATGCAAAGGGAGTTTTTTAAGTGGTTCGGATGCTAAGGTAGCAAATCCTACGTCCAGCGTTTGGGATTTATTGAAATTGAAAGTTAGGTAGGTGTCGCGTCGCGGTGACTGTCGACTTAGTCAGAAGAAAAGAAAAATTACGGAGAGAAAGTTACACGAGAGAGAGAGTGATTTCTATTGCTTTTTTGTAAAAAACGGTCGAATCCCCTTAAAGAAGGGGTCTCCCCTATTTTATACTGAATTGAAACGTATAATCATTGCTAAATCCGTGGTTTGGTGTGATTGCCAGTGTATAATCCGGCTTTATGTCCCATTTCCCTTTTTCCAAGCTGACATCGTACGACTTGTGGCAGGAGAATGGACGCGTGTGGGCTCCACATCACTTGGCAGGCCTGACATGTGCGTGCTGCTCTGACGGGAGCAGGTCGCCCTTCACGTGACTCTTCCCACGTCAGCCCTTTATTTCCTTAGGCATAACAACAAGTACCCACAAAGGTGTGATCCATCACCAACTTCGTTAAATAATTAGACCAAGACACAGGGTTTTCGACCTTAAATATAGACTTATAGCTATTAGCAGCTACCATTACATCTAACCTTTTTCTGATATCCTTTATTTTACTATGATATTTTACGCTCAGATGGCGTTTGATTACCTGTTTCGCCTTTACGTCACACTCCAATTCATCGAACACTTCCTCTGCATCGTACAACAGATCTGAAAGATTTGCAAGCAGCTCCCAGAGCTCGTTTTTCTGTGTCTGCTGTTCCTCCGCATTCTCTCTTTTCTGTGTCTGACGTTCCTCCGCATCCTCTCTTCTCTGAGTCTGCCATTCCTCCGCATTCTCACTTTCTTGTGTATGCCGTTCCTCCAAATTAAACAGTGAGTCTCTGATTTTGGCCAAGGTTACTTTGACCCTCCTTGTTTCTCTTAGAAGAACCCCCAGCACACGTTTTTCTTTGGAGTGAATTTTGTCTATCGCCCTCAAAATGGTAGTTGAAATGCTCAACGGCCATGTTCTTTGAGAGGAAAGAAAGACAAGGGTGCAGACTAGGCTTTGATTTTTTGATAATGAGTTCGTTTACTTTTTGTGAACCCGTATATTATGAAACAAGACAACGTGGGAGTACGGGACCCTTAAAATGGACTTTACATACCGGTAAGGATTTAACCACTTACATGCAAAGGCCGGGTAACATTACCGGTTACATAACTCAAGGGTCAGGTTTTATAATAACTTCAACTTTTTATTTACATCGTTACACTAACTAGAAGAGAGAAAATAAGTTTGCCCCTCCAAAGAATAAGAAAGTCACGCTTTTGGGGTAATGATGTCAATTTTAATCAGAATGCCCCTCATAAATTCTTAAAAGGCATCAAATAAGAACCAAAACTATAATGTTAAACTCCATCAAAAGGAATTGGTCTCAAGTTATTAAAAATGTGAAAGACTATTTTACCCTTTATACTTTGATGGAGCTTAAACGGTGTTAATGGTTTTGATTCTTATTTGATGCATTTCTGAAACTATGGAGGGCCATTTTGATTAAAATCGACATAATTACCCGAAAAGTTGACTTTCTAAAACCCTGGGGGCAAACTAATTTTTCTCCTAATTAGAAGGTCAATTATTTTGAATCTCCCCTTAACAATTTTTCTATCAATTAGATTGCAGTTGTTTAATTAAGTGTCAAACTATAATAATATAAACTCTTTACTAATTATGTTAAGTATTTAAATATTTTAATTTAAGTGTAACCTCGTAACTAAACCACGGAGGTTGAAGAGCAAAATATTCAACTAGGGTAGAACTGAATACGAATACTTTATTTGTCACATAAAGTCATTGGCATCGAGATCAAAGATTTAAATGTTTTCGTCAATCAAAAAGATCTATGAGGATGAGTGCATCTTACCCGAAGTTGATATTTTATTTTTCTTCATAGCTGGCTGTTATATAAAAATTTGTATATGTAATGTTATTCAAACTTTTATGGATATATATGCTTCTCATAAATCATAAAGCATTGATCAATACCCTTTTAAGAATAAAAATATAGAAATCTTATGAATTTTTATAATTTTAAAAAATCGTTATAAGGCATGAGACTTAGTCCCATCTCTCGAAGGATCCCATAGTTATACACATGAGATTTATACATTAATTATCAATTAGTCATTCTCTAGTTAGAGAATTATATAATTATCAATTTCGTTTTTCCTTAGTTAAAATAAAATGATATTACGAATACAAAATTGAACCTTATATCATAATTAAAATCCTAAAATTAATGTGTGCGTAATATCACTAAACAAAATCTTACAATTAATGTTCTACCGACGGAATAACAGTCATATCAATTGAGATCTAAATTAAAATCTCAATTTTGTATATATAGTATTTTTGTATCAATATCCAAATTTCGGAATTAAAACGTGCACAAAGATTTTTCCAACTTGGGGTAGCGAAGAGGTTTTCTAGCCACTCCACATGAACATGTAACATTGTTTTTATGGGTGCATGTGCTTGCATAGATGCACACAAAAATATTCTTTCAACGAGAGGACAACAACCAGAAATTATGGGGAAAAAAATTATGCTTAGATTTAAATTTATATAAAAATAAAAGATTAATTGTATAAATTTAAATCACTCCTTTTTAAAAAATAAAGTCAAATTACTATAAAAATTAAAAGTTGTTGTTTTTCATCTTTTTTAGTTTTTAATTTTTTTAATTTAAAATTTAACGGCTAAATTCACTTTAAAAAGAAAAAAAAAAAATCAAAGACATTTAAATCTTTTTATCTTTTTTTGTTAAAGTTAACGGTAAATCACCATAGGTGTCCTCATTAAAAGATTTATAGCTTTTGTGTGTGGATTAAACTTTATGAAAATTTTGTATCCTAAATTCCTAATTGATAAATCACTTAATTTACTAACAAAAGAAATCTCAAATTTAACTAATTACTAACAAAGGAGTTCTGAAATATAACGAATGTTATAAATATTTGTTATTGATAATATATTATTAAAAAAAATATAATAGAAATTTTAAATTCTTAATTGTTACTCAAATAATAAAAAAAAAATCATCAATTCATCCACATATCAAATTCCAATTCCAAGGATTGATATCCACAAATCAACCAAATTTGGATAAATCTCACGTTTTATAGATGTATATATTTCTTGGGATATTATTAATTAGTGTAGACTTTTCAAAAAATTTCAATGGTAGGACAGAAGTTGCAAATCCTTCAATTAAAGGACAATACATAGTTCATTAGAGTTAGATTTGACTTTATATAAAGGCAAAACAATAATTATATTATTTCTTTTAAAAATAAATAAAATTACTAAAAAAAGTTAAAAATACAAAATACAAGAAAAATAAATAGGTCACTGCTTCTATTTTTTTTTTAATAAAAAAGTAAAACAAAAAAAAATTTATAAAATTAGAACAAGATAAAAATATAGAAGTTTGAAAAAATAATCAGCCCAACAATATTTTTTCTTATTATTTTACTGAAAATTCAAAAATTAGAAAAAAATTCAAATTTTGAAAAAAAATCAGGCCAATAACGCTGACGACAAGGCCAACACTACTAGTCTCGATTAGCCAGGATCTGGCTAGCTTGGCAAAATCAAGGCAAAGCTAGGTTGTCCGATATGGTTGGATCTAGCCCGATGTGGTTAAATTGGAGCCACCCCAAACGCAACGACCTAGGGTGGCCTTGATCTAGCCACACTGAGCCAAATCAAGGCTAGTATTGTCGGCATTATCCCTAGTGCTATTGGTTTTTTTTTTTAAAGCTTTTTCTTAATTTGAAAATTTTAATATTTATTAAATTTTCATTAACTATCCAAGAAAAAAACTCGACGATCATTGAAAAATTAACCAATGAATTAATGGTAATAATATTGTTATCAAAATGATTGTCATATTTGAATGATTTATCTGTCTACGTAACTTTCAATGGTGTTTAGTAGGGATCTAAAAGTTTTAGTGTCAGACCTTTCTCCATAAGATTTTGCCTTTTGGCCACTATTACTTGATTTATAAATTTTATCAATTGACCAATAATTATATATTGATATTGTAGTATAGCAATTGGTCATTAAAATTTGATGACTACTGAATAATTCACCGATGATTTTTTGATAACAGTATTGGATTAAAACGATTGTCGTCTTTGAACGATTTATTTGTCTAAACTACGCCGCTTCAACAAGTTTAACTAATGGTTGTGGCTTCTCGTTCATAAATTCGCTTATAAATGTAGGATTTTATGGTGAGTTAATTCTTTCCTTTTCTACCAAGTACTACTACGGCGCAGATATTTTTCGTGTCTCCAATGGCATGGCCAATTAGGAACTTCGCTACTGCAATTAAGTTTCATTTTACAGTATTGATGCATATTTTTAGTCAATTTCTTTAATGTTTAAATTTGAAATTGACAATCTCAAATATCTATCCATCATTATGTCTCAGGCTTGGCATAAAATTGCTTCAAAAACATGGAAATTTAGCTACAAAGCAGTTATCTACTGGTGGGTCGCTTTTAACTACAATAGCAGGAAAGCCCTCTGCATTTCGGAGTGGACAGCCAAAAAAGCGAAAGGTTTTACAAATCTCCAAAGTTTACAAGCGTGAGTATATTTTATAATTATTAATCTTATATCTTTCAATGGCGGAACAAGGATTGTAACTTCAGAAGGTGAATACAATTTTTTTATAAAACATTGAGAAATACTTTAAGAGTTCATCCAACACTATTTACAATATCGCTTTTAAAGAACATTAGTGAAAACATATTAAAAGTATGATTTGAATAAATATTTTATACATTTTTAAATAATTTTTCTGAAACATTAAAAATCACATTAATTAGAATTATTTTTTAGTCTAGTGTTTAACACTTAACACACACACACACACAAAAAAAAAAAAAAAAAAACTATAACTCAATACTGGACGTAAGCAGTAAGATTTAGATGAACTCACATTTCGTGAGACTTTATTAGAATGTTTTTTTCTTACTTGCTGTATTCTACTCAGCTATATAGTTATTTCACTGTTGAGTCTATTTAATTTGCAGTTGTAAGTTATATGAAGGAAAAACGAGAGACCAAGTCAACGCATCACCAAGCACTTCAACTTGTCAAACACTTGTGCAAGGAAATTACAAATGATCTAGACAACTACGAAAAATCTTCCTCGATAGTAAAACAACCCTTCCTTTTAGCAGCAGAATTAGGGGTTTTCCAAGTTGTGGAAAAGATTATAGATTCATTTCCTGATGCAATCTGGTTTACAAATAAAAAGAATCATAATATAATTCATTTGACAGTTCTGCAATGTCGAAAGAAGGTATTCTAACTCATACATTATATGAGTGGTCGTAGACGTTTATTATTAATGTTTCAAGACGTTGACAAGAATAATATCTTACACTTAGCTGGAAAATTGGGACCCAAAATCAACTGAATTGCTTTCCTAGTGCAGCTCTACAGATGCAACATGAGTTACAATGGTACAAGGTAAGACCTTTAATGTAAACATTACAGACTTTTAGCTAAAGTAGTAATTTAATATGGCATATATAATTCTAAAAGACAAGTTTGAATCCCCATATTTAAACTATAAAAATAAAATCCAAATTTTATGTGAGGGGACTTATTAGATTAAATAGTAATGTTGAATTACTACCCACTTTATATTTAGAAAATTGTTACTATAGTTTATCAATATAAAATATTCTTCATAAAATACTTTAAAATGACTGATAAATTTATTTGATATCTCCCTTTTAATTATTTTTATATAAATGTTTACTTATTTATTTATTTTTAACATAAACAATTTTATCAAATATTCATAAGGTTAGTACTACAATTTTATGTCTAGTTAAATATTTATTTAGCTATATTCTATTATAAATTGTTTTATTTTCCTTAATTACTTACCAACACGAATTTTTAACTACATAAGGTACTAAATGATTTTATTTAAACTTATTTTCATTAGCTTGTTAAAGAAATTTAAACTTATATCAATTATGAAATTTATCTTATATAGGAAGTGGAGAAACTTGTGGCGCCTGACTACGGAGAGGAAAAAAATTACAAAGGAGAAACTCCACGAACGGTATTTACAGAGGAACATAAGGAACTTGTTAAAGATGGTGAGAAATGGACGAAAGATGCAGCAACTTCGTGCTCAGTACCAGCAGCAGCAACTTCGTGCTCAGTACCAGCAGCACTCATTGCTACTGTAGTATTTGCAGCAGCCATCACTGTACCTGGTGATTATAACGATGATGGACAACCAACTCTTCACAAACTGGTATCCTTCACTCTCTTTGGCATTTCAGATGCATTTTCTTTATTCTCATCAATTGCTGGCATCATAATGTTCTTGTCCGTCCTCACTGCGCGCTATGTAGAATATGATTTTCTTTATTCCGTTCCCAAAAGTTTAATAGGTGGTCTTGTTATGTTGTTCCTCTCTCTATCATCGCTTATGGTAGCCTTTTGTTCCACTGTTTATCTGGTGTTTTGTGACAAAAAGGCATACTGGATACTTGCTTTAGTGTTTGCATCAGCTTTACTGCCTCTCTCCTTGTTTGCGTCATCGCAATATCCCCTCTTATGCGACTTGATTATTTCAACATATGGCCCCGACATCTCCCGCTTACTAAGAAATGGCGTCGCAACATTTCCCGAAAGCTAAGAGCATGGGATCTCGGAATTTGCCGCAACCTAAGAAAATGGTATCAGAAAAGTAAGAAAATAATGTCGGGATGGTTCGGTTGCTTTGATGTCTGTTGCCATTGTCTCTGTTACTGTTTCTGTACAGAGTTTAGTAGTTCCGAAGATAATGTCTGATGGTTCCTGTATTAGCAGCTGCTTTCCCCTGCTACCTTCGCATCGTTTTTTGTTTTGTATTTTCTATGATGTTAAGAAAAACTCCAAAAATATTGCTATATTGCCATTTTTAAATCGGGTACTGAACCACATAAAGTTGTTTGTGGAGCAGTTCTTATAATTATTTTCAGTTCTACTTGTAAAGTGGAATAATGAGTTGCGACAAATTATTGTTGGGGAGATTGTCAATTTAGGGAGACTTGTTTAAAAAATTAAAAATTAAAAAGGGCCATAAGTTCTTAAACACTAACAAAAGGACCATTTAATAAAGCATCATAGATATGAAAAGACCACTTAAACTTGTACTAGCCGAGCAAATTGGTCGAGCCCGTTACCTAAGCAGTTTCTTACCTTCCATAATGAAGTCAGATCAAAATCAAAAGAAGCTTTGCCAGAAGTTCTCCAACTTTTTGACCTACAACAACAATCTTTATCGCCGCGATATTCAAGAGATTCTTTTTTGATCTGCTCAAATGCGTTATTTTTGGTCCAGTCTTCTCTAAACATGCAATTAAGAGAGAGAGCTGCAATAAATTTATTACAAAATCGAATTTTTTCGAAGAGATATCTGTCAATGTCTCTTGTTTTATAACAATATCACAATGATTGTTATCACTGTTGTAAAGGAAGATTATTGGCATTGATAACATCAAGAGTGGATTTATGAATCAATGTATCGAGAGCAGATGGAGCAGGATTTCTGGATATGGACACTGATTAGCTAATCTTAAGCACCCCCATGGTTTTGGGAAAGGATTATGTAATCCACTGAACTTCAAGATTTAGATAAATTCAAGAACAAAACAAAGACTTCATACACAATAAAATAAAAAATAATTAAAAAAAAAAATGAAACAAGAATGGAAGAGAGACGAAGAAGAAGGGTAGGAAAAAAATTAAAGAAAAATGTAATTTACAATATTTAATTACTTGAAAACCCTTGACCTATTTATGTAATTACCTAAAAACGTTTGACCTATTTGACTTTGTTCTGTAGATAATATAATCACCAAAATACCCTTTATTTATTTGACCTTTTTCCACGCTATTTTAACGGCAGCGGGTTATATAATCCTTTCCCAAAACCGTGGGGGTGCTTAAGATTAGCTAATCACTCAAGGAACTAATGAGTTCAAAGAAAAAAATATTGTAAAAGGCGTAGTAAAATTTATTTTTAAATTAATATTCATCATATATTCATATTAGTACATATAATTATTCAAGTGAATATAAGTGATTGGACATAACGGGTAGAAATGAACAAAATTACGCTTAGCAAATGCGGAGTTATGAGATGATCAGCGAATGAAAATGTTAAGCTGGGTAGAAGATAATTATTATAAAATAATTAAAAAGAGATAAATATGAAAGGAAGTGATAAATGGAAAAGTGTTTTTATTAAGGAATTAAAAATAATAAACTGAAGTTAATGAAGTCAAATAATGTGTCCTTGTAGATGACAATTTGTGGGAGGAAATAACGGTAAGAGATTCCTTGCAGATGCCATTAGCCAGAATTAGAAGTCTTCTTTTTCTATAACTTGGTCAGCTACTGTCACATGTGAATGTTTGGTTTTTCATTGTGCTTTGGTTTTGTAATGTGTTTATTAATTTAATTTGTAATTTATGACATTTTTTATATTAATTTCGGTTTTCTAATGTGTTTATTAATTTCAATTTGTAATTTATTACATTTTTTTTTTAATTTGGAATGTATATATTTAAAGTGGATTTGTAATGTACAAGGTATAATGTTAATTTTTATTAGTATATATATATATATATATATATATATATATATATGAATAATTTTATTGCAAATTTAAAAAAAAAAAACATTTTTATATCATTGTTTAATAAAATTTAATAACTTTAAAGAAGTTATTTTTTTTTTTCATTTTAATACTAGTTTAAAAGTCAATCAACAGTCAACTATCATTTTACTCGATCAAAGAACTAATATAATAATATTTGAAATGAGAGAAATCAAAATTTAAAACAGTGTCCTTAAAATTTGTAAACCGAAAGCATGTGGATGAAAATTAATTATCCGATAAGGGATTTAATTTCTTAATTTTTTTTTTAAATTTAGTAGATTATAATATCGAAGCACAATAATATATCAAATATTGACAAAGACATTAATGCACCAAAAATAAATAAAAAAAGACTTTGTGTTTTCATATTAAAGTAAAGGGTAGGGTGTTCATTTATTAAATCTTTTATAAAATTTAGCAGATTGTAAGTGGTCGACAATTCGGGCGACCTCGAGGTGTGACCTTGAGATGCCATTTTGTGGTTGCTGGGTCAAACGGATGCACTGGCAGGGTCTCGCGTTAGGATTTGTCTTAAGAATAAGAATCTTAGTATTTAAAAATATTATTCTTTTGTATGAGTAATATGGAAACTCAGATTAAATACATTTATTATCACGAGAAATGAAAAATAATATTGAAATAATATTAACTCAGTTAGACGTATCCTAAATTTAGATGAGCCAAGATAAATTATGCATTCTTTCTCTTTAACATGTGACACTAGTGGATCACGATCTTAAAAAATAGATGTTGAAAAGATGGCTTAAACGGTAGTTGATGTGGGAACACAGTGAATAAAATAAAAATTTGAGACACCAACTCAAGCAAACACAAAAGAGATATAAAAAAACTTTTACCCGACTTATTATTTCTTTCTAAAATATTAATTGAAAGTATATTCTTAATTCTGAAGCTAAATTTAATTCTAGTCAAATTTGGTGTCCTAACACGAATAGAATATTTTATACTTATGACAAACTAAAACTAGTCATACTTTAACTATGATAACTCACAAAAAATAAATAATTTACTTTATTCACCTTGGGTATTATCAATAAGAGGATATAGTTTTATGAAAAAAAAGAAAAAATGATACAAGTTTCAAAACACACAAATAAGAACAATTGAGGCTTTGATTTGGCTACGCAAGGCCAAATTGTGTATATAATACTCCTTTCGATAGAGATCGAATGGCTTCCTGTCAAAAAGTATGAAACAACTACGCGCTGGGCTCATGCTGTGTCGTGCCGACCCAACCCTTTTCACATGTCTAATCCTAAGAGATATATATATATATATATATATATTTCAAAAACAATCTTATTGTCATAACTTGGGTAGCAACTTCTACTTCAAAGGAAAAATCACTTCTTGGACTTCTCACTGTCCACTGTGCAAAAGTCTTCGGCATTTTCCATTTAGGTTGAACAGCATATAGAATAGATTATCCTCTTATTTGTTCGTCGTATAAAGACATATCCTAAACAAAGTTACCATCATTTGAATACAAATTTCAGGATAAAGAGTGTAACATTTCAAATATGTACAAGCTGATCTTTTAATTTTTTAATTGAAAAACTTATTTATTATCTAATTACTGATTGAACCAAGGTAGTTGTCATCCTAAAAAGATTTAGCTATTAAATTAATAATTACTCTTTAAGTTATTGAAACAGTTTTTGTTAATTTAACGAAGAAAGATACATCAAATAAATCTAACACCAACAATAATTGAAGATAGATACATCAACTGGAAGTAAGATTACAATGCCTAATAAAAAACTTCAAAGAAATTAAAGAGATGATACTATATATGGGGAACAGGTTTGGTTGGAAACCAATCAACCATGCATATTGAAATGATCACATGATTAACAGCTAATTGGCACATGCAAAGTAACTATATAATATTCTTGAACTCAAGAAATTCCAAGAAAATAAAGAAAACCAAGACAAACGAGTACAGAGAAAACTTGAAGAGGGTTTCGAACTGAATTTGGGAAAGTTCATTAATTGAGGAGTGTAAAAGCGCGCGACTGTTGCTGCATTTTAGTTAATCGCTTAAAACGCACCGTTTTTACAATAGTTTTGAGTTTTGCAAAATAACCCAAGCCAACTCTACAGTCTTACATACAAATACCCGACTATACAAAAGATGAAAACTTTATCTCAATCTCCTCCCTTAAACTAAGCATCTATCTTGGCTTCATCTGCCTGATCTTCAGCTCAACATCTTCCCTTAAATGAAGCATCTTTCTTCTCTTCATCTGCCTGATCTTTTTGCTCAATATGAACTAGTGCATGCATCAACTGACTTAGTTATTGTGTTATTATAAGAGCGTAGGCAACTATTTATTCTCTAATTACTAATTGTACCAATGTACTTGTTATTTATTTATTATCAACATTTATCATGGTCACCAACACCTTTTAATATTTAATATACCTGACTTTCTCATCCAAAAAATTTCAAAATACTATTTTTCCACCCGCAGACCAGATCCCTTAGTAAATTCCGTTTTGAAAAAGGATAAGATGGTAAAAACTCAGTTATGAATAAGGGCAGAATGACCCATTTACGCTAGAAAAACACTATGCTTACTCACCACTTGTACTAACTGCCATACAACCTTTGTTAAAATTTTACATGGTACTCGTACTATGCATATAGTACCAGTACTATGCGTTATATTTACAAAGGATAGTAAGATGGTTAGTAAGATGGTGAGTAAGTATAGTATGGTTCTTTACGCTAAGCCGCAACATTCAAAACTTAAAATTATAAATCTTGGTTGAAAATTTTCTTTCTCCCTTTTGCCTTTTCTCCCTCAAAAGTTTCACCTCGGTAAACGACCGACAAGGCGACAACTCCCAGGGTTCACTAAAGAAGGTGGCCGACACCGAGCTGATCCTAATCTCACCATCCCACCCTTCCTTCTTATCTACTATGATCAGATCATCCCTCCTTTCTTATCAACTTGATCAAATCATATCACACCTCAAATCCAAGAGACAAGTCACAGGAGTCACTCGTTTCTCATAAACAGGTACATTGCATAAAATGGATCCATTTTTCAGTAAATATTCAATTGGGTTGTTGAGTTTTCACTTTAATAATGATTAGTTAAGTGAAACTTGTTCTGGAGCTGTTGTTAGGGAGAGGTACTGCTGTGATAGTGTGAATACTTAAGTTTGAGTTTTTATTGTTTTCTATCCTTTGGTTAAATGTGATAAATGATTTTCTATCCACTGGTTAAATGTGATAAATAGCAAATTTAATTGATTTTTCTTTGCTGTTGGAAACATTTGATAGGATGATTTGAGCTTCCTTGCTGGAAG
The DNA here is from genome assembly GCA_026225825.1 of Pistacia integerrima. Taxonomy (NCBI): domain Eukaryota; kingdom Viridiplantae; phylum Streptophyta; class Magnoliopsida; order Sapindales; family Anacardiaceae; genus Pistacia; species Pistacia integerrima. Next base: position 38,567,501 of record CM047747.1, read on the forward strand.
AGCAAAAGGTTTTGAAGATCCAGAAAGCAAAGGAAAAGCAAAGCTTCAAGGAGCTAGAAAGTGGGATGGGGAAAGATATATATATATATTTTTGAAAAACACTATGCTTACTCACCACTTGTACTAACTGTCATACAACCTTTGTTAAAATTTTACATGGTACCCGTACTGTGAGTATAGTACCAGTACTATGCATTATATTTACAAAGGATAGTAAGATGGTTAGTAAGATGGTGAGTAAGTATAGTATGGTTCTATATTTTTTTGGATTTTAATGAATGAGAAATTGTCTTAAAAGAACATCACCTGAATTGCTTTGCTTTCTTTATATTGAATTCCCTATTTTTATTGGGTTTGAATTAATAAAATTTGTTAAATATGTATGCATTGTAATTTTGTAATATGGATTCTTATTTAAGCAAATCATGCGAATCTAAGTTTTACTAGGTTTAAATCGATAAAATTTCTTAAATATAAATACCAGTAGGTAGGACAATATATAAATTTAAGAGTAATACTAGCTTTACAAAGAGACATACAAAGAGTCAAATCCAGCCCTTGAAAGACTACTTCTCTTTTTCCCTTCTTTCAAGGGCTGGATTTGACTATTTGTATAGTTCTTTGTATGCCTCTTTGTAAGGCTAGTATTACTTTAATTTTTCCCTTTTTTCAAGGACTGGATTTGACTATTTGTATAATTCTTTGTATGCCTCTTTGTAAGGCTAGTATTACTTTAAATTTAAAGCTTTCAAATTTTAAAAGTAACTACATTGGTTTAAAACATTATTTTAGTGAAAAACTTGAGGGATAAATTGGTAATTTATATCCTTAAATATTAGAGGGTATATGAGTAATTTTATATTTAAAGAGGGGGTATATAGGTAATTATTCTAATAAAATAATAAAAAATTATTAAGTCAAATAATAAAGAGTAATTTTTGTCTTTACAACGAATATATACTATTGTTAACGGAATTTATCTAGCCTATGGGTGGGAAAGTGGTGTTTTGAAACTTTTTGGGTGGGAAAGTGTCATTAAGGCAAACCTTGGGCGGGAAAAGTTGTTTAATCTTATTTATTGTCAACATTTATCATACTCACCAACACCTTTTAATATTTAATATACCCTATTTTAATATTTGTTGATCTATATACATTCATTAAAATCTAATATATCAACAATAAATTAAGATACATAAATAAAATGGAAGTAAGATTACAGTACCTAAGAGAAAAACTTCAATTAAAGTAAGTGATTAATAGCTAATTTGGTAGTGGCAAAGTAACTAATCTTGACTCAGTGTATGCACCAACTATGTAACATCAGTAATTAATTTCATCCACAAATAGACCAGACGGTAGTTGGAGGAGGTAACATTAATTACATCCATCGCTTGAGTTATTGTGTATAGGACGTAGGCAACTCATGATTGATCTCAGAACTATTTATATCTAATTACTAATTGTACTAAGGTAGTTGTTCTTTATTTATTACCAACATTTATCATGCATGTTAATTTCTCAGAACTATTTAATATCTAATTGTACCAAGGTAGTTTTTCTTTATTTATTATCAACATATTTATCATGCATGTTAAATCTTGTCAGAACTATTTATGATCTAATTTACTAATTGTACCAAGGTTGTTGTTCTTTATTTTTTAAGTTGGGATTTCTATTTATTGGGCTCATAAATACTAAAGGATAATTTTTTACAATTTTCAATATGGAAAAATTTCGATAATAATAATAATATATTCTAATTTATATTATTTAAAATATTTTTATGATTCTAATATATATTCTTACAATTCATTTTAAGATTATATTTTTATTTAACTGATATATGAAATTTTGTCATATCCCATCGATCATAACAAATAAAAAAGATAATATGAATGTGATGTGAAGAAAAAATGGACTACAAGACATACTGAAATGCATAGTATTTTATTCATGTAAGCAATATGTTTATATGAGGATTACGTTCGCTACAGTGAAAATCCAGTAGCTTTGAATTTTAATCAGCAAATTAGGTTCTCGAATGATCAGCAAAAGTGATTCACCATAATACTTATTGAACATATTTATTTCAATATTTATATTATATAAAATTTTATTTAATAAAAAATTATATGATGTATTATTTAAATATTTGTCTAATATATATATATTATGTAAAATAACTTTATTAAATGTTTTTTGTTTTTTGGTAATTAAATGTTAATAGTAATCATTAAAAACGAACAATAAGTTCCCTTATTCATTTAATATTTGTTTATTCAGTCCAGTATCATATTTGTTTATGCATTTAAGAAGTTATATATATATATATATATATATATATATATATATATATATATATATATTTTAGGATTTTATATGAAGATAAGATTAATTTGTATCTAAGTGATTAATAGTAAGTTTTGTCTTATCTTACACCTGAAAATAGCCAGTAAAGATATTGTGATTATGAATTTAAGGTTGCAAACTGCGTCGGCGCATTTTAGCAGGAGACGGTACGCGTTAGAAGTTGTCGCCTCTTGTTGTTTCGCCACTTTCCTGGCGGCAGAAATTGATTTCGATGCCATTTTTTGACTCACCGGCGCCTTACCATCATAACCCCTAACTTTCAAAACTTACATATACCCCCTTGTCGTCAGTAGTGGACCAATGATTTTTGTCGAGGGTGGGCCTTTACGGCTCCGTCATTCTTTGTCAAATAATTAGTGAAAACTTTTGAAAAATCACTAAAACTTAAACAAATGAAATCCACAAAAAATATTTCACACAAATTTCTTATTTCCCTTCTATTTTTTTTTTAAATTAAAAAAAAAAGTTTAATGGCCATTAGCCGAAGTCGCCAGCGAGGCACCTAGGTAACCTTGTTTTCTTTTTAATTTTTTATTCATCAGTGGAAAAGTACAAGAATACACTTTTAAAACTAGTGTATTAATTATATATAACATCTAGTTGATTTATTGAGCAATGAAATAAATAATGGAAAACTTGTACTGATTTGAAAGAACATTAGTACATAGGGATTAATGGGTTCTTGTCAATGTATACTGATTGAAAGAACGTGCCAGCAACGTGCAAGTCTGTGTACCACTCAAAAAGCGAAATAAAAAATGAAAAAAAAAAAAAAACGAAGAAGAAGGAAATGCTAAATCCTGAGTCCTGACCTAAATCACTAGTGAAACACTACGAATCCCATGACGTGTTTTAAATAACTATAAACATTTTGTCCTTTCTTAAACATTAAATTAATAGGCAAATCTTAATAACTCCTTTCATTTTCTTGGACAATCCTGCTACCCTGGTAAGAAATAGTAACAAATTAAACTCGTCGTGGTTACTCTATGATAGGTTTTTAGTATTATGTTAATAAGCTGACTAATTTCAGCTCTTTAATGCGATTGTAAACTTCAACAATTGTAGTCAACATATTTGATAAAACAAAAATAATGTTATCTCAAAATAGATCCATCCAAAGATTATATTTTCAATCATATTGTCTACTAAAAAAGGTTTAATTAAATCGTTTTGAAAGCATTTTCTCCTAATTTTGTCGCAAGCATATAGTGATGGGTTAAATAAGGTCAACAATAGAAGTTAGAGGGGTGGCTTAATTTAATATTTGATTATCATCTTTTTTCGCATTCTATTTATAAATTATTGTAATAACTAGCCTGGAACTTATCCTTCTCCGTTGCCTATAGTTCACACATGCTCTCCCTATTATTACTAAAAGATCCCTTGACAATATATATATATATACACACACATGGGCAGGAGGGTCTTGTACACTAAACCTTCAATCCCTCGTCATGGCCGAAGCAAATTCAGATCCACTTGTTCTTCCTATCCCCATTTTTAAGGGGGGAAAATATGATATTTGGAGGAGTAAGATGGAGACATATTTTATGTCCCAAGACTTATGGGACATTGTTAATGATGGAATCTCTATTCCAGAGCACACCAAAGAAAGTAAGAAGAAAGATGCTGCAGCACTTTTCGTCCTTAAACAAACTGTGGATGATAACATTTTTTCAAGAATTTATCAAGCTAGGACGGCGAAAGAAGCGTGGGACACTTTGAAAGAAAAGTTCCAAGGCGATCCTCAGGTATACGCTGTCAAACTACAATATCTCTTCTTCATCACAGTTTATCACCTTTTCTTCATTACAACTAATCGCTTCTTCTTCATCACAGCCTACCATATTATCAGATGAGGATAAGAGTGAGTAGTTCGAAATTATAATAAATTTTCAGAAATAAAAATATAATCCAACCAACCAATTTAAAATATGAAAATTTTCTGTTTGCTTTTATTGCAGAAAAAATTGAAGAGGAATGCGAGAAATACTTGCGGCTATATAAAGCTATACTCGAAGGCAATCTGGAAACTGTACAACAGATCTGTCCTGATAATGAAGATAATGAAAAGGCACTAAAAGCTAGGATCACCGTGAACTGGGACACAGCTCTTCATGTAGCTGTTGCGACATGCAAGGCAAATGATATTGTCAAGTATCTATTGGATAAGATGTCAATTGATGATGACCTACTGGCACAGAGAAATAAAGAGGGCAACACGATTCTTTCCGTTGCTGCAATTGTTGGAAATGTCCAAGCAGCCTCCATGATATTAAAGAAAAATAAATATAAAACTTTAATTCAACATTCAAACTATTCTAAAAGAATACCTTTGACTGAGGCAGCTCGACATGACCAAAAGAAGATGATTGAATATTTATTGCCTTTCAACAACAGTTACTTCGATTATGCAGATTTAACAGGTTTTAGTGATGACTCTGGCGTTTATTTCCTAAATTCGCTTATAATTGCTGGCTTTTATGGTAAGTTATTCTTTCATTTGCTACTAAGTATTACTACGGAGTACTGAATATATTTGAATGAGATAACTTCCAAGTATTTACTATATTGATGCATATTTTAATCCATTTTTTCTTGCCCATCAATACGTCTCAGGCTTGGCACTAAAAGTGCTTCAAATACATGGAAATTTAGCTACAAAGCAGTTACCTACTGGTGAGTCTGTTTTGAGTACAATAGTACGAAAGCCATCGGCATTTCGGAGTGGACGACAAACAAAGCGAAAGTTTTTGCAATTCTTCAAAGATTATATATCTGATAAGCGTGAGTATATATTTTATAAATACCAATCTTCTAAGAATTGCCAGCTGGTGTTAGACTTGATAGTCTAACCGCATTTTGGTTATTTTTTTCTTTATTGTTTTTTATTTGAGACAATTAGAGTAAATCATGTGATTTTATAACTAAATATGTATATAGGACAATATCTCTTTCTTGAAACATAAAAAATCATGTTAATTAAATTTATTCTTCTAACACCTTTTTAAGAAACATCAATGCAACACCTTTTTAAATTTATTCAAGATTATGTAATACTAGCTAGTAGAAAATAAAAACATAAAATTGCCTTAATATTTTTTTCTAATGAATTATAAGATTACAAGACGTGTCAAAGCTTTATTTATTTGCATAAATATCAATTAATATGTGACATGGATTATTTTTATTTGTAATACTATATTTAATTGATCTTTATTTATAATATTTAAGTTGACCCTTGATTATTATTCTAATCTTAGAAAATTATAAGCATCAATAATAATATTTAAAATGCCAAAGTTTTATCAATTCTTCAAGCATGAGCACATATTTCATATATAGTTACTAATCTTCTATAATCCAATTACTCATGAATATCCATGTTATTTGTTCTGTAAATTATGTTGGTTTGTTTTTTTTTTTTTTTTTCAATTTCTGTTGTGGGATAGGAAATTTCCCTTTGTTCATCATAATATTAATAACAATATTCTGCGGATGAATATATTTATATGTTTTCACATGGACAAGAGAAGAATTTTACTATTTAGTAGGGCTTTTTTAATGACTTACTTTATATTAATATAATATACTATATGTAAATTGATTTAAGAATTGCACATTTGTACTTTTTTTTTCCTTTTTAGAAAACATGGATTTTCTGTCAATTTAATAGATCGGCTAATGCCTCTTACTTTAGGTTTTATTTAAATTAATTGGGAGAATATGACAGTTTTACTCATTTTTAAATAATTCAGGTTAATTAATCATTTTTTGTGATTGGTTGAGTTATAAGAGAATTAATATTTTTTAGGACTTTACTAAACTGTTTTCATCTAATTAACTTACGATATTTTACTTCACTACATAAAAGAAAAACGAGAGACAGAGTCGACGCATCACCAAGCACTCCAACTTGTCAAACTCTTGTGCACGGAAATTGCAAAGAGTTCAGATCATTCCTTGATACTGAAAGGACCCTTCCTTCTAGCGGCAGAGTTGGGGGTTTGCGAAGTTCTGGAAGAGATTTTAGAATCATATCCTGATGCAATTTGGTTTACAAATGAAAATAATCACAATATACTGCATTTGGCAGCTATGAATCGTCAAGAGAAGGTATTACGCCTCATATGTGGTAGGAGTGGTTATAAACATATGTTATTACAGTCTGAAGACATTGACAAGAACAATATCTTGCACTTAGCTGGAAAATCTAAAAGTCAATCGAATCAGCTTCCCAGTGCAGCTATTGATATGCAGCGTGAATTACAGTGGTTTAAGGTAAGACTTTTGATGTAAATATTACATGGTGCTAAATATATAGTAATCTTCTATTATGAATTGCTTTTCCCTACCAAAGAATATAAATTTAATTTAACAATATGAGTTTTATTTACCTGATTTTCATTCACCTATTAAATTTGAGCCAATGTTGTCTATCTATTGCTGTACATCAAATATAAAATGGTATAAGACGGTTTTAGAAGTCTGCTCTGAATCTCTGACTATAATTTCACTCTTCCAATATATTGATGTGGTTATAAAATTTATCTAAATGCAGAAAGTAGAGAAAATGGTGCCGCCTGACTATCGATTGGAAAAAAATTCGGAAGGAAAAACTCCAAGAATGGTATTTATTGAGGAACATAAAGAACTCATAAAAGAAGGTGAGGAATGGATAAAAGGTGCAGCATCTTCATGCTCACTAGCAGCATCATTCATTGCCACAATAGTATTTGCAGCAGCAATCACTATACCAGGTGATTACAACGATGATGGCCACCCGAATTTGTACGAACAGACAGCCTTCACAATCTTTAGTATTTTTAATTCATTCTGTTTTTTCACATCAATTGGGGCCATCATAATGTTCGTATCCATCCTCACTTCACGCTATGGAGAAGAAGATTTTCTTTTTTCCCTGCCCAAGCAGTTAACGTGGTGTTATGTTATGTTGTTCTACTCTATAGCATCTCTGATGATAGCGTTTTGTGCCACTCTTTATCTGGTGTTTCGTGAAAGAAACTCAAACTGGGTACTTTCTTTAGTGGTTGGATTACCTATAGTGCCTCTCTGCTTGTTTGTATCTGCGAAATATTCCCTCTTATGCGAGTTGATTATGTCAACATTTTTCTTCAGCATTTCCCGCAAGCTAAAAAGATGGTATAAGATTGTTGAGGAATTGAGAACAAGATCAAGGGTTAGTAGCAACTAAGCAGAGAGGAGGTTAAGACTCTGTTCTTTCAAGTTCATATTCAAAGTATTTGCTTAAAAGTTTCATTTCTGGAAAATTCCATCTTCTCTCAAATTTTCTGTTTGTTTCTATTGAAAGTTTTACACTTTCTGGATTCTCAAGAGATAAGTAGAAAATAATTTTGAGATAAGTCTGTTGCTTACTTGCTTTGCTAGCTGTTGCTGTACTGATACTCCTCCAGAAAATGTAGTTTGATGGTCCTTGTTTTAGCAGCTACCTTCGCCTGCTACCTCCAAAGTCGATTTGCATCATTATTGTTTGTTTTGAAATTATAATCACTTCAAAATGTAATGCCAAATAACCTTAAAATTATATTAAAAAAAAAATTTATGATATATTAATATTAAATATAATTAATTACCAATGGTGGTTGTCTGCGATGATAGGATAAGTTCAAAACGTCAATTATTTTAATTTTGAAATTTTGAAATTTAACAAACTATTATTGAATAATCATTATTATCAGGTTCTTTTTTTGGTTTTAGTATTTTCTTGGGGCTTTTTGTATTTTTAAATCAGTTTTTTATATGATAAAAAAAATTATATCTAAATTAAATTATAATTTAAAACAATCACTTTATGATTCTAAATTATTGGAGAAATGTTTTATAATAATTAACTCAAATAAGGGAATAAATTAACAAATAAGAGAGAGAAGGAATAAAGCAAGTGAATTGAGAGCTATGAGACTTAATTGATGTGTTATTAAACTTCTCAAATTTTTGTATTTATTTAGTGGGGGTATTTACAGAATACACCCCTCCCCCTTTTGACTATCCCACTGCCTCAAATTCAAAGCGGTGGAGGTCCACACTATTTTACAACACTCCCCCTTGGACCTCCACTATTTACAGATAATTGTATTTAACCTTACTCAAGAAAAAACCTAGTGGGGAAAAACCTAAGTAAAGAAATACAACTCTACAATGAAACTAAAACATGAAGTTGGACGTGCTTCATAATGCCTCATTAAAAACCTTGTCAGGAAACCTAGTGGGACAAAACCTGATCAAGGAAAAAAGAATACAGTGCACATCTGTCTAATACAATAAACCTTTTCTAAAAACTCCCTATAATCAATGCTTCTCTGGATCAATGGTCCTCCTCATGATGGCAAAATTAATTTAGCAACTTATTGAGCCACCGCATACCGATGCTATACACTAACTTTTCAAATGTTGATGTCGGTAAGGTCTTAGTGAATAAATTTGCAAGATTACCACTAAAGCGTATTTGTTTGACACCAATCTCTCGATTTTGTTGGAATTCGTGAGTATAAAAGAACTTCGATGAAATATACTTGGTTCTGTCTCCTTTAATATATCTTCCCCTGACTTGGGCAATACATGTCGCATTGTCTTCATTCATAACTATGGAAGCATCTGAGGTATGTGGCAATTTGCATGTTCTTTCAATATGATGGATGACAGATCTTAACAATATGCATTCTCGGATGGCTTCATGAAGCGCAAGAATCTCAAAGTGATTGGAGGAAGTGGTAGCCAATGTTTGTTTTGTGGAGTGCCATGATATTGCAATACTATTGTAAGTAAAAACATATCTCGTCTACGAGCTGGCTTTGTGAGGATCAGAAAGGTACCTAGCATCTGTATAGCCAACTAATTAAGGATTATTAATAGATTTCCTTGGATAAAACAATCTCAAGTCTTTTGTTCCACTAAGGTAACCAAAGACATGTTTGATCCCATTCCAATGTCAACGACTTGGTGCAGAGCAAAATCTTGTCAATAGATTCATTACAAATGCTATGTCCGATCTCGTACATTGTGTAAAATATAATAATGCACCTATTGCATTTAGATATGATACTTCATGACCAAGTATCTTTTCATCGTCTTCTTTAGGACGAAATTGATCATTTTTAGGATCAAGAGACCGAACTACCATTGGAGTACTCAATGTAGTGTTTTCTTTCTAGCTAGTATACTTGTAAAATAATTACTAAAACTCATTAAGAATATATATAAGAAAATACACATATATATACGAGTAATAAAGTATGGACCCATATTTAATTTTTCTTTATATACAAATATTTACAAAATATTCTCAAAAATAGCAACTTGACAGTGTAGCTCACCCTTCCACTGCGTGACGTTCCAAGCGACCGCATCTCACCTATTACCTGCAAAACATTAAAAACAACAGAGTGAGCACTAATGGCTCAATAAGTAAAGCCGCTATGCTACCCTTCTCTCTCCGTTGCTTAAATCCTAGATTTTCTTCCCTTACAACTCATTTCCCGAGTATTCTCTATTCTTTCTATGTTATTCTCTTTGTTCTTTCTCTATTCTTTCTCTATTTTTCTCTCTGTTTTCTAATTTTTTTCACTACCCATGATAATGAGCATGGTATTATGCATATTCATGATGCAAATGCACAAATGCATAAATTATGCATTTTCTTTTCTTTTTTTCTTATTCTTATTCTGTTTCTTTTCTTTATTTCTTTATTTCTAGTCTTTCTTTCTTTTCTTTCTTTCTTTTCTTTCTTTCTATTCTTTATTTCTATTCTTGTCGATCGGACTCGGTTGAGGCATGGATTTGGAGCCTTGGCTGTGTGAGTGAATTCTCTAATTCTGGGTACAGTCCTCATCTACACACACTTCTAACAGACTGTACAATTCTTCTTTCTGAATTCTGAGGCCGCTCACTAAAGGCGGCGTGCATGTGGGACTATGTCACTCACGGCTCCCCATCGCAACAACCTTCTCTTCTTTTTATCTTTTTTTTACACTTCTTTAAGAAAAATTCAGATTTGAATATCTTTAATATTCTCACTTCTTTATATTTTCTCTTTAATATATTTTAGGGCTTTTTCATGCTCTTCTGAATATGTATACATGTAGATGGTTTCATGCTTATAATTCTTTCCAAATTCACATATTTAAATGCAATTATGCATTATGGAATGCAAACATGTCATTCTCTACTATCTACAAACTCATCCCAAAGTAACACATAATCATACTCATATAAGCACTTCTCTTTGGCATTTCATCAAATAATTCATGTGTACAAATCAACACTAATTTAGCTACACTTCTATCTCTATTTTAGGCCACCAAAAATTTGGAATAAACTCCTCCATAATTAACACCAACTCTGCCCAAAATACACACTTCAAAATTTTCACTTCAATTCTTCCAAATCTCATCCAAACATTCATCAAATAACAACTACACCAACACAACTTCTCATGGATATGTTCTAATCATTATTCAACACCAAATCCATCAACAATTTTACATATAACATATATATATATATATATAAAGAAAGTTCTCTACACAACATAACTTAAATCATACTTAGGGTATGATTTACTTACTTTTGATATGAGCAAATTCAACCCCTTAAGAATCTTCTTTGATCAAACTCTCTTCCTCTTAAATCCTATGAGCATAAACCATCAAAATCAACACTTTAAAAACTAAAAATCACTTCTTAGAGCAAGGATCTTATCTATACAAGCTTGAGATTGAAAATCCTCTCAAAAACACCCAAAACCTATGAATTTCCTTTGAAGAAGAATTAAAGAATTTGAGAGAATATGGAGGTGAAAGTGGCGTGCAAATGGGTAAGAGTGGCTAGAGTTTCACTCTTCAATTTGATATAACATAAAAATTATATATTAGTTTCCCATTTTGCCCTTGCACTTTCTTTAAAATTTCATCTATGTCCCTTAGTCAATTACCATAATACCCTCATTTTTATTGCATTTTCCATGAAATTCTATCTCTTTGCTCTCCCCACAATTTCAACTAATTTTGAGTGAAAAGACCATTTTACCATTAATGCAAGTTTGAGGCTTTTTCTTCACATTTTCCTTAAAATAACCTTAGCAAAAATCAACTAAAGGTATAAGAACATAAATTAAATTACATACCTCCATGTGGGCGTTACAATTCTCCCCCTCTTATAAGAATTTCGTCCTCGAAATTCAAATAAACAACTCCGGATAACGGTTCTGCATGTCTTGCTCCACCTCTCATATAGCTTCTTCAGCTTTATGATTTCTCCAAATGACTTTCACTAAAGGGATACTCTTGTTTCGAAGCTCTTTAATCTTCTGTCCAATATCTGAATTGAACGCTCCTCATACACAATATTTTCTTCTAAGTCCACCTCTTCAACACTTAATATATGGGAGGGATCACTTACATATTTCCGAAGCATCGAGACATGAAATACATTATGTACTATGTCCAACTTGGGTGGTAGAGCCAACCTATAGGCTACATTTCCCATTCGCTGTAATACTTCAAATGGACCAATGTATCTCGGTGCTAACTTTCCCTTGCTACCAAAACGCATCATCCGTTTGTAAGGGGCAACTCTTAGAAACACTTTATCACCCACTTTAAATTCAACATCTTTCCTCTTTAAGTCTGCATAGCTCTTATGCCTGTCTTGGGCTTGTTTCATTCTACTTCTAATTAACTTGACATCTTCTATCATTTTCTGAGTTAGTTCTGCCCCAAGAGTTGTATTCAACTCATCTTTCTCGCCTATCTCATCCCAATGTAATGGAGATCTACAATGTCTACCATACAAAGCCTCGTAAAGAGCCATCTTAATTGTAGCCTGATAGCTATTATTATAAGCAAACTCCACCAAGGGTAACATCTCATGCTAGGACATCCTGTAATCCATGCAACAAGCCCTCAACATATCCTCAAGTATCTGATTTGTTCTCTCTGTCTGGCCATCTGTTTAAGGATGGTAGGCAGTACTAAAAGCCAATCTCGTACCCAAGTTCCTCTACAAACTAGTCCAGAAAGCTGAGACAAATCTGGAATCTCTATCTGATACTATTGTCTTGGGTATACCATAAAGTCTGACTATCTCCCTAACATAGATCTGGGCCAACTGACCTGAGTAGTGTTCTCCTTTACTGGAAGAAAATAGGCTGACTTGGTCAATCAGTCTATTATCACCCATATAGCATTAAACCCTTTCTGCACTTTAGGGAGACCTGTAATAAAATCCATCGAAATACTCTCCCATTTCCATTCAGGAATACTAAGCGGCTGAAGCAACCTTGATGGCCTTTGGTGTTCTGCTTTCACTTGTTGACAAACCAAGCACTTAGCTACAAAATCTCCAATATCCTTTTTCATACTTGGCCACCAATAACCTTTCTTTAAGTTTTGATATATCTTGGTGCTCCAGAATGAGTAGTGTATGGTGTGTCATGAGCCTCTATAAGAATTCTCTTCTTTAACTCATCATCTTGAGGAATGCACAAATGACTCTTGAAACGGAGGACACCATCTAACAGATGGAATTCTGGTATCTTACCCTTAAGCACTTGCTGACTTATTTTCTGACACCACTCATCGGCAGCTTGCCTTCCTCTGATTTCTCCCATTAATGTAGACTGAACCTCTAACCTGGCAATCCTTCCTGGTATGACCTCAATCTGCTCTTTGCACAATTCTTCTATTAATTCTTTCTGCCTTGTGAGTCGGGACAAGTAAGCTTTTCTACTCAAGGTATCGACTACTACATTGGCTTTCCCAGGTTGATACTTAATTTCATAGTCATAATCTTCAACCAACTCTAACCATCTCTTCTGTCTCATATTCAGCTCTTTTTGGTGAAGAAATACTTCAAGCTTTTATGATCTGTATAAATGTTACTCTTGGCTCCATACAAATAATGCCTCCATATTTTTAGTGCGAAAACTACAGAAGCCAACTCTAGATCATGTGTAGGGTATCTCGTCTCATACTCTTTTAACTGACGAGAAGCATAAGCTATTACTTTACCCAACTGCATCAATACTGCACCAAGTCCCTAAAATGAAGCATTTGTATAAATGTCATAATCTACACCCTCCTGTGGTAACACAAGAATATGAGCTATGGTAAATCTTTTTTTAAAATTTTGAAAACTTTCTTCATAGGCATTCGACCAAATGAAAGGAGTTTTCTGTTTAGTAAGAGCTGTAAGTGGTTTAGCCAAGATATCATCAATAAACACTATTATGAATCAATCAAAACAATCCTAAAACACCCTATTCATTAAGTCCATAAAGATTGCTAGGGCATTGGTTAACCCAAAAGGCATCACCACAAACTCATAATGCCCTTATCTGGTCCGAAAAATAGTCTTGGCAATATCTTGCTCTACAACCTTTACTTGATAATAACCCGACCTCAAATCAATCTTTGAAAACATTGTTGCCCCTTTTAGTTGATCAAACAAATCGTCTATGCGAGGTAACGGCTATTTATTATTCACTGTCACTTTATTTAACTCTCTGTAATCTATACACATCCATAGAGATCCATCTTTCTTTTTCAAAAACAAAAGCTGCTTTTTCAATTCCCAAAGCTTGGTTGGGGCCATCCGGTAAGGGGCTTTAGAAATGGGTGCGGTCCTTAGTGCTAGTTCAATACTGAATTCTACTTCTCTTTCCAGAGGTAAACCGGACAAATCTTTCAGAAATACATCTCCCCCGAAAACATCCCTAACTCTGGCACATTCTGAATCTCTGGTTGTGGGACATCACTACTGTGCACTACATGAGCAATATATCCTGAGCACCCTTTTCTTAACATCTTTCTGGCCTTTACACTGTTGATTAACATACTAAATTGGTGACCCTCGCCAAAGTAAAACTTATCTCCATCATCAAGATTAAATCTTGCTTTCTTTCTCCCACAATCAATCTCTACTCCAAACCTCCCCAGGAAATCTATGCCTAAAATAACATCAAAATCAGGCATATCAAACACTATCAAATCCACTGGCAACTCCCTTCCACGGATGACTACAGACTCCCCTGGAAGCATCTCTTGGGTTACTACACTAACACCATCTAGTAACTCTATCTTAATGGGACAATCCACACTAATAGGTTTTAAACCTAATCTCTCTAAAATCCCATGTGTAATGAATGAATGTGTGGCTCCATAATCAATTATGCATAAAGGGGAACTGAATGAAATAATAACTGACCAGTAACTATGGATGGGCTAGCTTCAGCTTCACTCTGGGCTACTGTTAACACTCGAGCATTGGTACCTCTAGATGTCTGCATTGCGGGTGCAGGAGGGGCTTTACAATCTTTCATCATATGCCTTGGCTGCCGGCATCTATAACATACATTTCGGCTCCCAAAATGATTTCTTCCACACTTCTGGCACTAGGCAACTTTACTAGTTCTTGACTTTTTATTCTGCCAATCCCTTATGTTCTTCTTGGGTTGAAACTTTTTCTTATTTCTCACCTCTCTATTTGTGGGGCATCAGCTCTATCTCTCTGTGGAGCAGGAGGTGGAGCACTAGGGGCTACTACTGATAGAGTTGCTAGGGTTAGCTTATTCATAAATATTTCTGCCCATAAAGCTCGTTTCAAAGCTTTACTGTATGTATAAGGGGGTTGGGCATCGGCCATCACATCTCAGGCTATTTTTGGTTTCAGCCCATGCACAAATTTATCTCTCCTTAACTCTGGTGTGCTCACTACTTCTGGCGCAAACCTTGCTAGGGAATTGAATTTCTCTGAATATTCTTTCACCGAATTAGCCCCTTGTTGCAAACTAATAAACTCTTGAATCTTTTCATGGACTCGATCAACTGTTCTATATTCTGCCTCAAACAATCTCCTGAAATCTCCCCAGGTCATCAAAGCTGTATCATGAGTATCTTCCATCAATTCCCACCATATACGGGCATCACCCCTAAATAAAAAACTGGCATACTGAATCTTCTCCTGATATGTCATAGGGAAAAGTATCATCGTACACTCCACTGATCTGAACCACGCATCTGCCACTAGTGGGTCCACTGTACCCCTAAATTCTGACGGCTGGTGTTGAGTAGGCAACCCATAAATTGGCTCAATACAATTCTATACTATTCAGGGTACCGGCCTCTCTCTCTCCCCTCTCTGGGGGTCGGTACAATCACCGGGGTTTCAACTCTCTCCGGTACGAAGCCTCCCTGATTTTCAACCAAGACTTGTTGTATAATATTATGAATCTCTGCTTCATCGAGGACAAGGGGAGTAGATTCTGGAGGGTTGGAAGGTTCAGCCGTACTCATTTCCTCCGTACTGCTTCCTCGGGTTCTACGTCTCATCTACATAAACCAACACTTTTAGTCAACTCAATTAACTCATCTACAACAAATAAGGAAAGAAATAACTTACAACGGTTGGCTACGGAACATCAACATGGCAGGAGAGGCACTCTGTCAAATCCCAAAACCTTTGCTCTGATACTAAAAATGTAATGCTTTCTTTCTAGCTAGTATACTCGTAAAATAATTACTAAAACTCATTAAGAATATATATATATATATATATATATATATATATATATATATATATATATATATATATATATATATATATATATATATATATATATATATATATATATATATATATATATATGTATATATAAGAAAATACACATATATATACGAGTAATAAAGTATGGGTCCATATTTAATTTTTCTTCATATACAAATATTTACAAAATATTCTCAAAAATAGCAACTTGATAGTGTAGCCCAACCCTTCCACTGCGTGACGTTCCAAGCAACCGCATCTCACCTATTACCTACAAAACATTAAAAACAACGGAGTGAGCACTAATGGCTCAGTAAGTAAACCTTCTATGCTACCCTTCTCTCTCCGTTGCTTAAATCTAGAATTTTCTTTCTTTACAACTCATTTCCCAAGTATTCTCTATTCTTTCTCTGTTCTTCTCTCTGTTCTTTCTCTGTTCTTTATCTATTCTTTCTCTATTTTGCTCTTTGTTTTGCTCTTTGTTTTTCTCTTTGTTTTCTAGTTTTTTTCACTACACATGATAATGAGCATGGTATTATGCATATTCATGATGCAAATGCTCAAATGCTCAAATTATGCATTTTCTTTTCTTTTTTTCTTATTCTGTTTTCTGTTTCTTTTTCTTTATTTCTTTCTTTCTTTTCTAGTCTTTCTTTCTATTCTTTCTATTCTTTCTTTCTTTCTATTCTTTCTTTCTTTTCAATTCTTTCTTTCTATTCTTCCCGATCGGACTCGGTTGAGGCATGGATTTGGAGCCTTGGCCGTGTGAGTGAATTCTCTAATTCTGGGGACAGTCCTCATCCACACGCACTTGTAACAGACTGTACAATTCTTCTTTCTGAATTCTGAGGCCACTCACTAAAAGCGGTGTGCATGTGGGACTATGCCACTCACGACTCTCCATCGCAACAACCTTCTTTTTATCTTTTTTTTTTTTTTTTTTACACTTCTTTAAGAAAAATTCAGATTTGAATATCTTTAATATCTTTAATATTCTTCTATTTTCTCTTTAACATATTTTAGGGCCTTTTCATGCTCTTATGAATATGTATGCATGTAGATGGTTTCATGCTTATAATTCTTTCTAAATTCACACATTTAAAGGCAATTATCCATTATGGAATGCAAACATGTCATTCCCTACCATCTACAAACTCATCCTAAAGTAACACATAATCATACTCATACAAGCACTTCTCTTTGGCATTTCATCAAACAATTCATGTGCACAAATCAACACTAATTTGGCCACACTTCTATCTCTATTTTAGGCCACCAAAAATTTGGAATAAACTCCTCCATAATTAACACCAACTCTGCCCAAAATACACACTTCAAAATTTTCACTTCAATTCTTCCAAATCTCATCTAATCATTCATCAAATAATAACTACAGCAACACAACTTCTCATGTATAAGTTCTAATCATTATTCAACACCAAAATCTATCAACAATTTTACGTATAACACATATATATGCATAAAGAAAGTTCTCTATACAACATAACTTAAATCATACTTAGGAGAGGATTTACTTACCTTTGATATGAGCAAATTCAACCCTTTAAGAATCTCCTTTGATCAAACTCTCTTCCTCTTAAATCCTATGAGCATAAACCATCAAAATCAACACTTTAAAAACTAAAAATCACTTCTTAGTGCAAGGATCTTACCTATACAAGCTTGAGATTGAAAATCCTCTAAAAAACACCCAAAAACTATGAATTTCCTTTGAAGAAGAATTAAAGATTTTGAGAGAATATAGAGGTGAAAGTGGCGTGCAAATGGGTAAGAGTGACTAGGGTTTCACTCTTCAATTTGATATAAGATAAAAATTATATATTAGTTTCTCATTTTGCCCTTGCACTTTCTTTAAAATTCCATCTATGTTCCTTAGTCAATTACCATAATGTCCTCATTTTTATTGCATTCTCCATGAAATTCTATCTCTTTTCACTCCCCACAATTTCAACTAATTTTGAGTGAAAGACCAATTTACCCTTAATGCAAGTTTAAGGCTTTTTCTTCACATTTTCCTTAAAATAACCTTAGCAAAAATCAACTAAAGGTATAAGAACATAAATTAAATTACGTATCTCCATGTGGGCGTTACACTCAAGGGGTGAGATTTATCCATATTAAATGCTTAAGGATCTTTTCAATATAATTTGATTGATAAAGCAAAATTCCATTTGAACAATGCTCAATTTCCAAGCTAAGACAATACTTTGTTTTCCTCAAATCGTTCATTTCAAATTCTCTTTTTAAGTATTCAGTAGCTTTTGCAAGCTCTTCAAGAGTCTCAATTAAGTTCATATCATCGACATATACTGCCACAATTGCAAATCTTGATTCTGACCTTTTTATAAAAACACATAGGCATATACACTACAAGAAAAAGTACTTTTTGCAACCAATTTTTTTGCAACTAGGCAAAAATAATTGCAGATACCCCACATTTAGTAACTAAATTCCAATTAGTTGGCCAAAGGGAATAAAATTCTAGGGCCCATTTATTCCCGCCTTTAGCGTATAAAATTAATATTTTGCGACTAATGTGATTTGTTGCCCAAAATACCACATCAGCGACTAATTTATTTGGTTGCCAATTCTTGCGCGAACACAATTGGCAACTACAACAAGGGATTCTGCAACTAAAATTATGGTTACAGAAAATAATTATTTGCAACTACTGAATAGTTGCTAAATTAGATGCAAATATTTATTAATTAATTTGTAACTATTTTTATTAGTTACAAAATAATACAATTACCGAATATATCCAAGCTTTTGACAATAATTACAAAGGGCCCAGGGTACATTTGGCAACTAATTATTTTGTGCATATTACAATTAGTTGCAAAAACTCATGTATAGTAATTAAAATGTATTTAGTCGCTAAAAGTTGATGAATTTTTTTGAACCCAACTTTCTCGGTAAAATGAAAAAATATTATTTTAATTTGTGACTAAAACTAATGTTGCGTAACTAATTAGTTAGTTGCAAATTATCTTCTTTTGGCAACTAAGATTTTAGTTGCCAAATGTATGGTAAATTTTGAGCGCCCCAATTTCCCGCTTGAAATAAATTATCTTCTTTTGGCAACTAAGATTTTAGTTGCCAGATGTATGGTAAATTTTGAGCACCCCATGTTCCCGCTTGAAATAAATTGAAATTTTGGGTATGTTATTTTGGCAACTAAAGTTATAGTTGTTATTAGGATTTTTTTGCAACCAAAATGTTAGCCACTAAATATTGTTTATTAAAAATTATATATATACTACTAGTAACCAAAAACAATTTTATTGTTTGATTCTACTTTTGCTGCCTACATTACCATCTCTTTGATTCTACTTTTGCCGCCTACATCATCCCATTGAAGGTAACTTTTTATTTTTATTTTTATGTCAAAGCTCATTATTTTTATGTCAAAACTCATTCTTTTATAGATGGTATTTCAATTTTATTGTTTGATTTTCAATCCATTTCTTCACAACATTTGCTTTAATTTGTTTAAGCATCAGTTGTTAGTGACGTTCCTAAATTGGTGGCTTTAACTTCGTAATGGGTGATTTTATTTTTGTCTTCTCTTTCATCTGACATTATAATGGGTATTATAATTGTAATGAGTGCTTTAAATTTGTTTATTGTTACTAATAAACGAATGGTGTTTGATTTTATTTTTGTCTTCTCTTTCATCTGACATTACCATTTTTCCCTAAAACTTTTGCTTAACTGCTATTTCACTCATTTATACAAACCCTCATAGTTGACCTCCTTCCGGCACTGGAACAACAGTTCTAGTTTCTACCACTCTTGTTCAGTAGACAACAGCTCGCTCACTGACTCTGATGCTTATTCTGTGCCTATTTCGACGGAGGTTATTAACTTCAGTGAGTTTTGGCAAGGCATATCCCAAACACCCAAATGTAGCGGCGTTTAGAAAAATGTAGAAACTGAACCTAACCAAGAACTAAACCAGTTTTTCGTTTACCTGGGAAACTGTTCGATTGTGGTCCACAAAAATACAAAAAACTGAATTTCCAATTTAAAAAAACAAAAATTAAAAAGTAAACAATTTTCCCTTAAAATTTAAAAAGTAAACAAATTGAAAAGTCCCTAAATCCTTACAATTAAAGAAAAACAAAACCCCAAACCCGGTTTTAGGGTAACATAAAAAAAAAAAAAAAAAAAAGGTCAGCAGTTTTGCACAAAAAATTTTGAAACTTAAAATTAAAAAAAAAAATTAAAAAGATAGTAAACCCACTTATACAAAATCCCCAAACACTACAACAATATACACATATAGCTACAAAAATTAGCTACAAAAAGGAAAACTATAATAAATACATATTTACTGCAATAAAAGTAAATATTTATAACGAATTGAGATAACCTTAATTATGGTGGACCTTATTATTATTTAAATAGCTTAAGCCCATGGACCTTATTATTATTAATTAGGTCAAGTCCATTGTTGCTAAGGGTGAGCATGAAATCAAGACTGAATCGGAACCAACAGGTACATGGGAACCAATTTCGATTCCTACCTAGAACTGGCCTGCATAGGGTAAGTTTCGGTTCCCATTTTGTGGAACCGATTGGTTCCAGTTCTAGTTCCTATGGTGTAGGAACCAAGAACTGGAATCATAACCTGGGTATGGTACCTTGCTAGGACTCGGGGTAAAAAAAGTAATCTTAAAAAATGGGGGGTTTTCTATAATTTTTATTTTAACAAATCAAAAGTCAAAATACATAAAACAAAAATCTGAATCTGGGGTTTGTAATTTCACGGATTGGGAAAGAAGGGAAAAAAAAAAAGTGAAGGTCGCCGCTCGCCGAAATCAAATCTCTGGTGCCAATCTCTAAGTCTCCCAAAAGCCAAAGGTCGCCGATTCACTTCCTACCTGTCAGTCTTCAACTTTGCTTCGCCCGTTGTTTCTCATTCGAGTGGTTAGACTTTTGGTTTTGGGTTCAATTACTTCTTTGATATCAGGTGATAAGATGAATGGCTTAATATGAACTATAAAGTGTTATCTATTAGCTTTTCTAAAATACGATTTTTTTTTTTTTTTTATGGTATTTGTCTTCTCTTGTCATGACACTTGCTTCTTCAAAATGAAATTCCTAAACAGGACTTCGTTCCAAGCAAATCACACGGTTTTGGTTAATCAAGTAAGTGAAATTAAGTTTATCTTGTTTCCCTTCTTATCACAAAACTTTATCTCTAATTCCTTGAACCCTAACATAACAATACTCCCAATTGTTTGTTTTTGGAGTCTTCTAATTTTGTTTTTGTTTCAGTTAGGAGTGGGTTGAAGAATATCATAACGTACTCTCAATTGTTTGAAGAACACCTAGTGCTGCTAACTTCCTTGGGTCTTTTTAATGTACTAGTAAGTTTAATTTGATTTGTTTTACTTTATTTAGATTATTTTGTTATTTTTTGTTATCAATTTGGTTTGGTTTTAAACATTTAAATATTGATAGCAAATATGTTTATTAGTTTGCTGCTAGTTTTATCACTTTCATGTGGGTTCTTTGCAACTTTAAGTAATACTTTAAGACATTCATAACCAAATATAGCCAATTTATGCTGTAACTGTATTTGCTATTTGGCCAACATGAAGATTATAATATTCAACCACTTTATTTTATATTCTTATTCTAAGTTAATGGTGATATTAAATAATGAATTGGTTTTATATCAATATCATATTATTATATTAATTCATTATTTAATATCAATATCATATTATTATATTAAGCCACTGCCAACAGTTTTTCCTTTTTTGTTTTTGGCCGTTAGTGTTAGTGTTATTATTATAATATCATGTTATTATATTAGTGTTAGTGTTATTATATAGATATGATTTCTATATGTTCTTAGCAAATAAGACAAGATTTTGTAAGTTTTTTCAACTTTCCTTTTTCACCCCTTGCCTTTCAAACAAGATAAGATATTATAGTTTCAATCTTTCTTCATTTTTTCTCTTCAGCCTGTCGGTGGTGATGCTAGCCATCTAAATCTTCTTCCCCAGGTGCTTTTATGTTCATGGGTTTTTTGTTTAAATAGTTTCTTACTCATAAAGCTCAAATCTTTATATATTATCCCTTCAAAATCTCATTTTTTTCTTCCTTGTTGCATATAGGAATCTTCCACAACCCGTATTGGAATAGTTTATTCAGGTTGGCTTTTTCATTCTTTCTCATTGTTTGTGTGGTGAATTCAAGAACTTTTGTTGGGAAGTTGTAAGTACTTGTATCTTATGGGTTAAATTTTTTGTATGAGCAGAATCAAGATAGCATAAATTAGCTAGAGTTTTGTCCTCAGTCAATTATAAATTAGCGTAAATTTGCTGTATTGCAAACTTTGCTAACTGATTAACATTGGATAAAGGGAACTGAAACAAAGTTAGAACTAAATTTTCCTTTGGCTAAGATGCTAGAGGATAGATATGAGAAAAAGGGAACTGAAACAAAATGGAAGAATCGAATACTGCCGTAAGATGAGAATGATATGCTGAGTGAGAAAACGCAAGAGGTAGCGAATTTGAATGGTATATGCTAAACTTATGTGCATTATAAGCCTTTAACTAATATGGCCTCTGCTTAATTGCTTTTATGTGGTTCACTTGATCAGTGAATTTCCTTCTATAGAAAGTATATGTATTCTAGCTCTTAAGATAAGGTGCACAAAAATTATACTTTGTTGAGGTGGCAAAAGGTGTTATTTTTACATTGTGATGAGAGAGTACCTCAATTAGGTGCCTTTTTTTCCTCTTCTTGGGAGCTTTAGCTTCTACTTCAGTTGTATTGGACTCTTCTGTTGCATTCTGTTTACCTTCAACGCATTGGCAGCATGTTGTCATGTGAGGCATTTGATGAGTCTGGATGTAATTATGGTGTTTCAGAGTTGTGAGTCTTAGTCATGTTTATTGAGCCTTCCTTGATTATATGACATTTTTATGACTTACTATGATTTTATAATCTGTTGTTCAGCGTATAATTGATCTGAATGTAAGACTATGCTGTGAATCTTGCAATAACCAACTCAAAAAGATATTGATGGCAAGGGTGAGACATTATGTAACTACTAATTAGCATAGATTTTTGCTTTTTATTATTACTATTGTTATTAGCTAATCTTATCAGCATTAAATGAAATGTTTTTGTTTAATTAGAATAGTTAAAGTTATAGCAAGTTTAGTGCTAGTTGCATGATTGACTGCCGATAAATTATTATATTGTTATATATAATGCAGTGTATAAATTAAAATGTTGTTATTTTTGGATATCTTTTAAAAGTGTTGTGATAGAGGAAATGATGTATATAGCATTGGAAATGATTCAAGTTGCAGGTCACCTTTGTCAGTGCATAAAAATATCATTTCAGTTGTATGCTTTGTGTCATGTGAGCCAACCGAATATCATTATTGAACTTATTTTTTTAATGTTATGTGTTGTGATCAGGAGTAGTGAAAAGGAGTAGGTTTTTCGTAACTCTTATGTTCTTTAAATATTAGTTGACTGGTCATGGTCTTATGTTCTTTAAATAAAAAATTTAATGAAATGTCTTACCATTCAATTGGGTATAAATGTATTGTTTTTCCATAACTGTTCCATACTGCCATGCTTTTATTGTTTTAATTTGAGTCTCATTGCATTTCTCTGTCATCTTTTGACCTGTAATTATGTTGGTGCTTGTGCATTTGTTTGATATTGGCATTTAGTTTTCTTAAGCGTTACCAAACTTTTATAAGTATGCTGTGGTTTGCTATTGATATGTTACAAACATTACAGGATAAGGCTCAAATTTAACTTGTGTTATACTGTTTCTCTTGATTGAACTTTACCGTTTGTATTTTTTAAAGCAGAAAGTTGGAGTTTCTTCTAGTAGGAAAAACCTATTTCATGGTTTATGTAGATATATCAAACTTTCTTCTAAGCATTTTTGCGTTAGTTGTCATCCATCCTAGGGACATGCTATAACTAAAAGTGCAATTTTAGGAGCCTTTAAGAGCATTTTTATTTTCATGGATTGATTTTATTTATGTTAGCATGTTGTTAATTGATTAGTAAATATGTAACTTTAAAAATTAAAACTAGGGAATTGAAGTTTAGATTGATAATGTTTGAGATACTTGCTTCTCTACTCCATCAATTTTATTTTTGTTTGGTCCTAAAGTATTCTTTTATGTTGCTATTTAGTTTCTTGGTTGACTTATTGATTATGCATTGAATTGATGGTAGGAAAAAATGATAGAGCTGCAAGATGAAACACAAGCAAGGGAAAGTGAAAAAACAGAAGCTGAAATGTGTGAGGAAGTTCTAGGCAAAGCTTCCGAATTTAACCAAAATTTTGCATTTTCACAGACTGAGCATCATTCCACTGCAATAGAAGCAGAGTTAAGGTGTATTGTGCAACAACAAGAAAATAAGATTAAACAGTTGGAGGAGCAACTCATCTTATTTGATCAACAAAAAGAGAAAATAAAAAGCCTTGAACAACAGCAATTTGTCCTGTTGGAGATGATGAAGCAACTAACTATAGCCCTTGAACTACAGCAATCTGATAAAGCTCCAACTCGATAGTCATCGCCATCTCCAATTGATGAAGACTCGTCCTCATCAGCTACAGCTATTTCAAAAACCGCAACTGGTGACACTTGACATGCTAACAGTATTGATGGTATGTATGGGCAGTAGATATTTTGACATGGGGGTAGAACCATCTTTTTAGGATTGTTTGCATATATATATAATAGATGGTGCCTTTTCCCCTAAAGGAGAAAATATTGTCTCATCAAAATGGAAATCCGTAAATTGTGCAATAAATAGATCACTCATCAAGGGCTCAAGATATCTGATGAAGGTGGTGAGTCATAGCCAACATATATTCCCAAACGATGTTGGGGTCCCATTTTGGTGCTTTGACAGGGTGCAATTGGAACTTGCACAGCACAACCAAAAGTTCTTAAATGGGATATATTAGGCTAATGTCCAAATACAAGCTGTATTGGAGAATACTGATGATATGCAGTGGGTCTTAGGTGAATTAACGCTGTAGCATGTAAAACAGCATGAGCCCAGATAGAAGTCAGTAATTGCATACATGAAAGCAAAGTTCTTGCAATTAATTGGATACACTTTATAAATGACTCTGCCATACCATTTTGGGTATGTTCATGTGGTACTAGGTGCTCAACATCAATTCCCATTGTTGTACAATAGTCATCAAATATTTTTGAGGTGAACTCATCAGCATTGTCTAAACGGATTGCTTTAAGTGGGTAATCTGGAAAGTGTCTCTATAATTTGATAATTTGTGCCAGCAATCTAGCAAAGGCAACATTACGGGTAGATAGCAGACAAACATGTGACCATCGTGCCGATACGTCAATTAATACCATAAAATAGAGGAAAAGTCCATTTGGTGGATGAATAGGTCCATATATGTCCCCTTGAATTCTTTGTAAAATGATGAAGATTCTAGACCAACTTTAGTGATGGATGGCTTAAGTGCCAATTTGCCTTGTGAGCAAGCAATACAAACACTCTCATTAGGTGACAAAATATTCAAGTTCTTTAATAGGTGCCCATGTGAGTTTTTTATGATCCTACGGATCATACTAGATCCTGGATGACCATGATAGTCGTGCCAAATCTTAAAAAGTTCAAGATCAGTGAACTTCTGATTCATAACTACATACATTTCAACATTCTTCAAACATGTATAATATAACCCTGATGAGAAAACAATGAGTTTCTTCGGTACATGCTTCTGGCATGAAATATTAGAAGTGATGCATAGAAACTCTCCATCATTTTCACTTGAAGTTTCAAAAGATTTCAGTTGCCATAATAATATAATCATATAAAAAATATATTTTATCTTTCTTGTAGGAAAGATTTTAAGGTATGGAATTTTATGCGAATGAAATATCAATGGTTGCCTCAGCACCTTCAGGCAAGAGTTTATGATCCAAAATTGGTAATGGAAGCTCTACTAAATTTGCCTGGGAAGTTAAATTTTATGGAATTTCAGAGTATTGGATGTTTACATGGGTTGAAATAAAGGAGAGTTTAAGTCTAGCCTTGGTGAAGGCAATGTCAAGTTAAAAGAATGTCGTCATATGGCCAAAGGTAGACATGGAAGCATATCACAATATGAATGAATATCTATAGCCATTAATCTGTTTTTCTAGTGCTAAATTGCAGAGTGAAAAACAGAGGAAAACAGGGAAAGAAAAAAATACACTTCTATATGCTTGTTGAAATCCCTATGCGAGCTTCCCCCCACCAAACCCTATCATCGTCGGGAAACTGTTAAATATAGTTTTTTTGTCATATAGGTTTCTATGAGGGGATCAAATCCCAAACCTTGTAGAAACAAATCACAAATCTGACCATCCAACTAAGTCCTTGTGGATAGATGAGGCTGCTTTTGTTCTCTTTGTTTTTGAGAGATAAAATATGCTTACCTCATTTCGCCGGAGCTTTGTTTTTTATTTTGTGTTGTGGTGTAAAGATGTAAGTGGTGAAGAAGAGGGTTTTAGTGCTGAAATTGAGAACATTTGTGGTTATTCATTAATTTTATAACTTAGGAAGGATTGTAAAATAATTTCTTAATTTATTTAATAAAGGGGATATTCCAACCGTTAAATCAATTCAAAGAGAATATTCCATAGACGAAGGCTAACCTTGGCTGGCATTTTGTAATTTTTTATTCACCTGTGGTGGCAAAGTATAAGCAAATGTTATTTCAGTAAAATCAGGGTGGAAAAATATATTTTGGTCTAGTTGATTTAGGCTGAGCTCCTGTATTATTTTTTATAATGATTTTAATTCTGGAGCAGAAGCAAGTGTTACATGGCCCAGGCTACAGCCGGGGTCAAATTTTTTGTGAAAAATGGCAAGACTAGGATGAGTTTAGTCAATATTTAATCACTAAAACTAGGATAAAATAAATATTGTTTTGGTAATTAAATACTGGTTTAGTAAGCTTCATATGTTATGTGCACTAATTATTTGAATAAAACTAATATCACAGTCTTTATAAAAGCTCATTAATTTTACAACTTTCATATATATATATATAGCACAAAAGCTATTTATTATAGGCTGAACTTATACCTACCCAAGGTTTGACGAAACGACAGATTGGTGTCCAAAAGGTTTCAAAACAACAAACAGGTACCTTTTGTTAGTGAAAAGACCAGAATGCCCTTTGAGAAATATTAGTCTATTTTTTTAATTACTTTTAGATCCCTTAAGTTTATTAATTCCATCAAATACGCCCAAAAAAAAAGTTTAAAAATTAACAAAAACACCCTCACCCACCCATACTTGCTGATTCCTAGAGTCACGCTGGTGGTAGAAATGAAATCACTGATCTGCTCACGCCACCACCGTAAATGGCTGGTAATTCACAGATCTGGCCTATTTGGCCGGGAAAAGGCCGATCTCGGCGGTTAACGATAACCAAAGAAATGGCCGCGTCAAGGTCAGCAAGATGGAGTGTTCATGGCTGCCGACGGCCAAATCTAGCCGTATATCTGGTCGAAAAAGGCCAGATCAGTGAATTATCGGCCATTTCCAGTGGTGGCGTAGACCGTTGTGACAGATTCAGGCACCACGGCGGTGGTTGTTGGTTAACGCAAGTATGGGTGGGTGGGGGTGTTTTTGTTAAGTTTTAAACTTTTTTCTGGGGGTATTTGATGGAATTAATAAACTTAAGGGGTCTAAAAATAATTAAAAAATAGACTAATATTTCTCAAAGGGCATTCTAGTCTTTTCACTAAGGGAAGGTATCTGTTTATCGTTTTGAAACCTTTTGGGTACCAATCATTGTTTCACCAAACCTTGGGTAGGTGTAAGTCGTTTCCCCTCTATTATATATATGTACATCAATACTTTTTTTTTTTTTTTAATCATTTAAAATAAAATTTATAATCCTGTTAAAATAATTGCAATTTGTATGCCAATTTTATTTTTTTAAAAAAATATTTCTTCTATTTCATCAAATCCTAATTAAAAGGAATTTCATTTTTCTTATTATTCCTAATTTAAAAAAATAAAAATCCTAATGCTTAAATAAACAAGTTAATTATTTATTATATATGACTATATGTACCCACTCCCTTATATCTCACCTAAATAATTTTCTGGCTTTGAATACAACCCTTTCTTTTGTCTCTACAAGACGATAATTTCAATTTCCCTAACATGAGAAAATAATAATAATTTATCTATTTTTATTCTATTTATTAAATCAGTTTACATGATGTATATATGATTTTTACTCCCTTTATAATATGTAATTTTTAGCTGTTGTTTAGAAAAAAATTTCAGCCCTTCCTAAAATAAATTTCTGGTTTCGCCTCTTTTTAAATTAACCCATCCAAAAAATAATTTTTGGGTTGACTAACAAAATTTTTAAATATGCATACTAAAAAGTTATTGATATTGTTGAAACGAAGAAATTTACATTACTGAAGTAAGAAGAGAAATCAGCACTCAATTTTTAAATATATATAATAATGAAATCAGCACTTCAATTTTTAAATTATATAATTCCAATTGGATTTATTATAAAACAAATATCTTTTTAAAAAATAACGCACTTGAAACATTTTCTTATATATGCATTAGAAGCTCCATTAATTAATTGAATTCTATGATACCTTGAAACATTTTCTTATATATATCTTAAGGGTGTTTTTGGTTGGAGGTGCTGTGTGATTACTCCAATAATGTCATCTTATAGTATTTACATTGTCATCTTTTGTTGGCAAATAATCTTTTAAAACCAATAATAATCAATGTTGATAATATAGGTGGTAATCAGAATATCCCAATTTTCTTAGGTATTTCGAAATTATTTGATAATTTTATTTTTGTTACAATTTTATCCCTAACTATTAAAACTTTTGGACAAAAATGCTCTTGTTTGAAAATCAATTTACAAGAATATTCATGGACTATTTTATCCTTATAAACAAAACTTTTGGACAAGAATGCCCTTGTGTTGAAAATAATTTACTAGAATGCCGGACTGGAGCACCATCGCCTACAGTTGCCCACCAGCCACTACCACTGCTGCCGACAGACATCACTGGAACAACGCAGATCCAACCGTGCGACAATTTGGCCATTTTCAATCAAATCAATGGTTGGAAACAGCCAGATGGTTGTGGATCTGGCCGACCGTGCATCAATCTATCTGTTTTTTGCCAGATCAATGGTTGAAAATGACCAAATAGTCGTGGATCTCGAAAACAGCCAGATCTGTATAGACGAAAACAACCAAATCTATCTGCTCGTCGTTGCTGGCCAAATTTTGGCCATCACAACCAATGACATCTGGCTAATCGTACGCCGTTCCAACGACTGTTGACTGTCGTCTTGTGGTGGTGGCCGACAATCGACTCTTCTTTTGGGTGGTTGGGGTGTCTTTGTTAATTTTTAAACTTTTATTGTATGAGTGTTTCACTAAATTCTCTAATGTAGGGATTAAAAAAATATACTAAATAATAACAGTAAATAATAATATTAAAAAAGAAGGACAATTCAGTAATTTATATTGAATACCCAACAATTTATTCCTTCTAACGAAACATATAAATATAACATACCCACCAATTTATTATAATCAAATCAAACACATTTTATATAACATTCTCAATAATTTTTTAAGTAATTTATCTTTCTATTAATATAATATTTTAAATAATACAACATTCTTTGAACTAAATGTCACCGAGAGATAGTCCACGTTAGAAATGGAAATAAATTTCTACATCTTTATTGTACCACACCTAACCAAAGACCAAAAAAAAAAAAAAAAAAATGATGGTGGAATATACGGTGGTGGACCTGGCGTTGGGCCTCGCACCCATGCCCAGCCCAGTGCCAACAAAAATTTTTTATTTTTTTGTAGAGTTTTTTTTATCCCTTAAATTTAATATCTTTCCTTTGCCCCCTCGTTCATCAAACTTTACCTTTAACCCCCTTAAATGCAATTTGCTATATACATTTCTTATACTTTGGTTTCCTTATTCATCGAACATTACACAATGACCCCAATGTAATTTTTTGGTTCCACCAGTGGGAATATGGATATGCATAGAGAGCCACCTCGGAAGATTTACGAACCTAAACAATTACATGGCCCAAATGTGTGTGCGCAGGTGACTTTCAAGACATGCATGTTGTGATTTAACAACCATGACAAAGATTAATTCTCTTTCTTAGAAATTTAAATTTTAATTGAAATTTAACATGCTACAAATAAATACTTTCTAAAATAATAATAATTATCATCATCAACAACAATAATTATATTAACAACAACAGCGACAATAATAAGGGTTTTTGATCTCAATCTCTCTTAAATTTAACCAAATCACAAATCTCTTATGAGATTTTAGAAATAACATAAGAGTGATGCTATGGGTACTAATGGATGGGTACTAATCAGTGTACTAACTAAAGCATAGTACCTGTACTATGTGCATAATACGGGTACTATGCTTTAGTTAGTACATAGATTAGTACCCATCCATTAGTACCCAAAGTATTATTCATAACATAAATTCTTCTACTATTAATGCGTTATGAATTTACCGTTAGAATTTATCATATAATGAATTAATGAATATTTACTTAATAACCCTTATGTTGTTTATCTTAACATAAAAAATATAACGGTAAGGTGATGTTAAAAAATATAATGGTAGGGAGATGTTGTTATTATTCACCCTAATAATAATAATAATAATAATAATAATAATAATAAGATTTTATCACTTTTCTTCTTAGAGTTGCCTCCTTAAACAGCCAGCGAGGTGCTTCATTTCCCCCCACATGAGGTGCTTCATGTTGATAGAGTAAAGAACTAAAGTCTACCTTATATTGAAGAGTATATATTCTTTTTAAAGGTAAAGACTTAAAGAATCATTCACTTTTGGCTTAGCAGCTCAAATAATAGCTTCTATAGATGATAATATGAATAAAAACTTAAAATTCTATAAATCAAGATAAGAGTTCATGATTGCAACCTAATTAAAGATTTTTCATGTCATGAAGTATGTTTAAAAGGGTTAATATTGCACGATGTCAATTATAAATTTTCATAGTTTTAAACTTTTTGCATGACACCCTGCATAGAGGACAATTGAAAACATATTTATTAGCGTTTTTTACTGTCATCGATCTTTTAATGTTTTTTGTAGTAGTATCCACATTAATGTTTAAAAATAATTTATGTAGCATAAAATAGTAAAATATTCAGATACTCTCCTTATATATATTTTGTTTTAATCTCTAATGTTAGTGTGATTTAGGATATTTTCATTGAAAGAATGACGACAAATTTGAATCATCATATAAATGAGATTTCTAGAGATGGGATTGGTTCATCCAATCAATTATGTTCTTAATTTAATTTACACGTGTCCATGCATTACCATGTAATTGTCTAATCTTTAGATATTGCACACAAAAGAGAAATATATTCTGTGTTGTAGTCTTGTTCTTCCATTATGTTACCTCCATGAGCTGTGTATAGAATATATACTATGATATTGATGGAGGGGCTGAGAATCCGATTAATCCTTTCGAAAAAGTTAAAGTGTATGCATGCCTTGTCACAGAATATATCTTTTTACTTTATTCCTGAGAAAGACGTAGAAATTCAATTAGCTTAATAATGATAAAAACAATAATAATTTTGTAATTAATTTCACAACCTCACACTATAAAACTAGAACCGCATGGGTTACAAAAATGATCAGCAAGAGTAGCAAAAAATTGACAAAAGATTTCAACTTCCACAGCCACAGGATTATCGCGAAATCAATATTTTAATCTCATTTCAGTATTAAGTGAAAAGAAGTGTTAAATCACTATAAATCCCATGTCGATTTTGAAACAACTTGAACTTTTTGTCCTTAAAACATTAACTAAATATTATCTGAGCTCTTAAAGCTATCAACATGGATTTTATATATATGAAAGATTTTTGCGTGAAACTCAAAAACAAACTCATGCGAGTCTACAAAGATTCCTACTAAAATATTTTAAACTCGTTTGATAATGAGATTAAATGACTTCTTGTCCAAATGTAAATAATATAAGAACCTCCCTGCCGGAAATGAAAATGAAAATCATTTCTAGAGATTGCTTTATAAAATTAAATTTGGTTGAACAATATATAATAAATCATTAAATACCGATTAAATGAATGCTCAAATATATAATCCCACCCTTGTATATATAGGTAATAAATTTAATAATTATCAATCATATTAATTGTAAAAATGAAAACAAAAAATTCAGATTTAACGTAAAAACGTTGATATGTGATAACTACTTATTTGTTACTTTCATAATGTTCCATATTTTCCCTCCATCCTATTTACACTACCCCATTGTATTTTAGATTTTTTCTTTAGTGAAATAACACATGTACATCTCCCATTCTCATATACTTTCTCGGATTTACCAACTACCAAATACTAACTGTGGTATTAACTTAATTATAAGAGCAATGTCCTCATTGTATATACATAGGAAACAGGGTTCAATACTAAACCTTGAATTCCTCGCCATGGCCAAAGGAAACACCAGTCCACTTGCTCTTCCTATCCCCATCTTTACTGGGGAAAATTATGATGTTTGGAGTATTAAGATGAAGACATATTTTTTGTCTCAAGACTTATGGGACATTGTTAATTATGGAAACTATTTAGAGATCAGCAGCTCCACTTTATCTGAACAACAACAGGAGCAGTTGAAAGAAAGTAAGAAAAATGATGCAGCAGCACTTTTCATCCTTCAACAAGCGGTGGATGATAATATTTTCCGCAAAATTTCTCGTGCTCAGAAGGCGAAAGAAGCATGGGACGCTTTGAAAGAAGAGTTCACAGGCATTCCTCAGGTACGCGCCACCAAACTACAATATGGATCTCTTCTTCATTACAGCTTATAATCACTTCTTCTTCATCGCAGACTATCTCCTTAGCAGTAGGGACAGAGCTGGGTAAGTAGCAGAAAACTAAAATAAATTTCCAGAAGTAAATTAATAATATTCCCAACCCACCACCCCCAAAAAAAAAAAAAAAAAAAGTCTGAAAAGTTTTCCTTTTCTTTTCATTGCAGAGGATTTCAAGAAATACATGCGACTATATAAAGCTATACTCGAAGGCAATCTGATATACGTACGAAGTCTCTGTAATGAGGATGAGAATGCGTTAGAAGCGAGGATTACGGTAAACTTGGACACAGCTCTTCATGTAGCTGTTGGGACAGGCAAGGCAAATCATATTGTGGAGTATCTATTGAATCAGATGTCAATGCATCAACTGTTCCTGAAAAATAAAGAAGGTAACACTGTTCTTTCCATTGCTGCAATTGTTGGCAATGTCCAAGCAGCCCACATGATAATGAAGAAAGATGAAAATCAAACTTTAATTCAAGATTCAAACAAGTCTAAAAGGATACCTTTGATTGAGGCCACTCGACATGGCCAAAAGAAGATGATCAACTATTTATTGGAATTCAGCAACAATTATTTGGATTATGATTCTGCAACACGTTTTACATCGGGTGTTCTTTTCGTAAAATTGCTTATAATTGCTGAATTTTATGGTGAGTGAATTTGCTAACTTTCAATGCATGCCGATGAAAGTTTCATTTACTTTATTGAGACATATTTTCAGTAATTTTCTTCATGTCCGAAATTTGAAATTAGTGATCCTAGCGAATAAATTCATGTCGATCATTATGTCTCAGACTTGGCGTTAGACTTGATTAAAAAACATCCAAGTTTAGCGACAATGACATTTTATGGTGGTGAATCTCTGCTAAGTGAAATAACCAAAAAGCCATCAGCATTTCCAAGTGGAGGAACAAAAAGGCTACCGTTTTGGGGATACGTCGGTGTTTCTAAGGGTGAGTATATATATTTCTTTCTGACATCAATGTTATTTTTCTTTTGATTTTGTATTAATAAACAATATTGTTCGAGTAGTATTCTACAAATGAAGATATTTCAAATGAAAAAGGATTGAAATTTATTTTTTCAAATTCCAAAAGGAGGAACAAACTTATGACTTTCAGTCGTTTACTCGGTTATGTATATAGTTACTGTCATTGTTGATAGTTGAATCTATTTAATTTGCAGTTACAAGCTATACAAAAAAAATAGGAGAGACAAAGTTGATGAGTGATTACAAAGTACTTGAACTTGTCAAACACTTGTGCAATGTAATTGCAGACAATAGAAATGACTATAGAACAATTTCTTTGATACTAAAGCGACCGCTCCTTTTAGGGGCAGAAATGGGGGTCTGTGAAATTGTGGAAGAGATAATAAAGTCATATCCTGATGCAATCTGGTTTACGAATGAAAAGAATCAAAATCTGTACCACTTGGCAGTCATGAATCGTCAAGAGAAAGTATTTAACCTCATATATCAAATGACTGATCACAAACATTTGTTATTAATGTCTCAAGACGTGGACAAGAACAACATCTTGCATTTAGCTGAAAATAAACTAAATGTCATTGCTGGTGCAGCTTTTCAAATGCAGCGTGAGTTACAGTGGTACAAGGTAAGACTTCTGATATAAACATTGAAATAGCTGCTTTTTGCACTACTGCATGACTATCGAGGGAGTTGAAATAAGATATATATATATATATATATACACACGATGTTAAATTAGTTTAACTCGTTAATGAATCTGAGCTTCCTTACACATAATTAATTATTTAATTTATACATTACCGGTGAATGCGCCTTAGATTCAGTTTTTCATCCTCCTAACCAAGTAGACATGTTTTGGGTGATGTTCAAGACACTTGTCACATCCTACTCATACATTATTAGGGAATGAGTGCAGAATTTAATTTATGACACTTAAGTCCTCCTAACTTAGTAGACATTGTTTTGGGTTTCATAAACATTTTCGTTATTTCTGTTCTTTCATATATAACTATGTTATTTTGTAATTACGAAGTTTATGTTATACAGGAAGTAGAGAACATTGTACCTGCCGAGTGCAAAAACGAAATAAATTGTGTAGGAGAAACCCCGGCAGTGGTATTCCATAAGTCCCATAAGAAACTTGTTACAGAAGGTGAGAAATGGATGAAGGAAGCAGCGACCTCATGCATAGTAGCCGCAACAGTGACTGCCACACTAGTTTTTCAAGCAGCGTTCGGTGGAACTAATGGCTACAATAAATTGAGTGTGTTCATGACATTTGGGTTTTCAGATGCACTCTCCTTGTTCTCATCGATTGCGGCCGCCATAATATTCATGTCCATCATCACTGCACGCTACAAACAAGATGATTTTCTCGAGGCCCTTCCCAGAAAGTTCATATTGGGAGTTGTTGTCATGTTCATCTCCATAACCTCAATGATGGTAGCGTTTGGCACCACTGTTTATCAGATTTTTTATGAGAAAAAGGCATATTTGATGCTTGGTTTAGTGGGAGTATCAGCCTGTTTGCCCATGCTCTTGTTTGTGGCTTCGCAATTTTCCCTCATATGGCACTTGTTCATTTACACCTATCGGCCCGGCCTTTTCAGCAAGCCGAGCAAACGTGTACTCGACCAAGTAATTAGATAAGTCAGAGAGAAAATGTTGAAGCTACTCTCGTTCCAGTTCTTCTTAATGAATCTTTAATGGCCCGTTAAAACTTACAATATTTATAGACTTGCTTTCTAAGATTTATTTTAATACCTATACCTTAAAGATATTAAGATTTTTGTTATTTCAAAAACTTTAAGAAGATTTTTATTATTTAATTAAACCTTAATTTTTTTATTGTGATGTGAAAATATTTGTTATTTAATTAAACCTTAATCTTTTTATTGTGATGTGAATATAATAAGTTTTGAATAGTGTTTTGAAAGATTTATTTTTAAGTTTGTTATGTTTTCTGATATTTTTTAGTCATATGTGTTTGGCATTTTTATTTTTAAAGTGATGTTGGATATATACTTACTAGAATGGATATTTATAATTTTATTCTGTAAATATTTTTACAATTTTAAAATTATATTTCAACTAATTATATTATTGATTAACTTAATAATTAATTATGTATTAATTTTAGTAAATATAAAATAAATGTATAATAATTGAAAAATGAAAAAAATAAAAAAGTGTTCATTTATTCTAACAATAAACTTTAAAAAAAACAAAATTATTAAACTTTCAGCGTAAGATTTTTTTTTTTTTCTTTTTTGAAATCTCTTTTCAGTGTTTAAAGAGACTAAACAGGGGCGGATCCAGAAATTTCTGTTAGGGTGGGCCAAAATAAAAACTACTTACATATTAATATTTCTATTAGGGTGGGCCAAAATCCAGAAATTATACATATTAATATCTTTTAAAAAAATTGAGGGTGGGCCATGGAGTAGCATCCGCCCTCGGGACTAAATAAATAATTATTCATATAAATTCTTATAAAGTTTTGAGGCTTGAATATATTTAAAGTGTAATGTTAAGAAAAAAGGAGGAAGATCAAACTATGAAAAATTAATGAAATTAAAAAATTAAATTTAAAAGGGGTCAAAGTGTAGTACCTAATGAATAAGAGAGGTCAAAATAAAAATAAAATTTTAAAATTATCGTGATTCAGCTAAAAGGGAAAAATAATAGTGTCTTAAATCTGCTAATTCCAACTCTAGAAAATCATTAAACATCCTTTGAATCTTCAAGAGTCTTGACACAATTTCAAAAATTTTGGAGATAGAATAAAAAGGAAAGGAAATAATTAACTCTGGGCGATCAAGGGGTTTGATAGGGACTTTTGGGTGTATTATTTAAGATATCATGAGTTCGAGTCTTTCCTTAGTTACCAATAAGGGTGGTCACTAAAACTCTTACTCGGTCGATAGTTCTAAGGTCTTAAGGATTAACTAAGGTGCGTATAAGTTAACTTGGACACCCCGATCATAAAAAATAAAAATAAATAAATAGATAAAAAGGAAATTTTTAACGAGGTCAGTAGTCAATACTAATAATTCCTATGTGGATGAGATGTCGGATGAGCTAAAATATAACCAACCAGGGCCCTTCAAATCAGCCTGTCCAAGTTGTCGAAAACTCAATGAATTGGCCCAATACCAGTGATAAACCATAGGCTGGAGCTTTGAGGAAGACCTAAGGCTGTATATATGGGTCACAACGCTCACAAGGGTTCAAAGTACTTATCAACCAGCATGGACCTAAACTAGAACAGAAGGACAGTTGATAAACTTGGTCAGCAACCTCTACTGAAGGAGGATTACAGACCTCAATTTTGTGGGATGAGAGAGCAATGAGCAAGTTAAGCTCCACTTCCTTCTGCATACTGCAATAACAATAATTTTCCAGGTTTATAACAAAGAAAATAAGGAGGGAGATTTTCACATACCTCTTTACTCATTGATGAAGTAATTCTAGAGTTTTGACGAAGCAAATGTAGTGTCGAGATGAATCTCCTCAACATGAGAAATCTTTGACAAATTCTGCCTACAACTTTCTCTCAGGATCAGAGAATTTTGTATCTTCAATTCTCTAAGGGCAGTAAGATTCTTCAAGTTTATGAAGTGCTGTGGAATTTGAAAGCCATTCCGGTAGTGTTTTGATATTTGGACATGCTTCAATCTTCATGTATTCTGAAAGACTTAGCAGAGCCTTGAAGAATCAATTGGGGCAAGTCCACTAGTTCTAGTAACTCATAAATCATGAACACTTGAACATTTCCAATTGAGTAATTTGTGTACAAATTGATGTGACACAAAATAAATAGAAGAATTAATATGATGAGTTTGACTTTTTATATTCATTCATCCATTCATTTTATGCCACATCAGTTTGTACACAAATCTTTGTAAGATTTGTTTGTACATCTAGTATTATTGTTTCCAATTATGTTAAATTAGAATTAGGATTCCCATTCCTTTCCAAATTGTTTAATTCAGGGATTGGGCCTGGTATGAGGACTTCATCCCTAGTTAGGAGAAGAATTCGAACTGATTGTCTTCCGCTGAATATAAACAGGAATGAGCCCCATGCCACTAACCATGGAAGGGACTGTTCATAGATAAACTCAACCTTTTTGTTTGACTAGTCTGAACATCATGCTGTCTTTAATTTAACGGAGAGCATGCTCAATCTGACAAAAGAAATGCATTCTGAATATATGATACATGATATAACAAATGGAAAAGATATCAGCAATAGGGATAACCAAACAAACAGTAGATTGGGAAACGTTCCAAAGCATTATCCAATACAAACATGATTAACTTAATCAAGCATAAATAGGGGAAATTACCTTTTCCCCCGGAAGTTTAATGAAAACACAACACACCCACAGATTTCAAGAAGTGACAAATACACCAAAATAATAATTCAAGAACAAAATGATTAAAAAAAAAAAAAAAGCAGCATCACAATTAGTAGGACTCCAAATCGAAACTTCTTCCGGTGGTTGAAGACTTTGCCAGAATCTCTGGGGAAGCTGCAACAGTTGAATAATTCAAGTTACTCAATAAGTAAAAGGTCAGAGAAACAAATTTACTCTCTTAAAGGTTATATTATATATCACTTTAAAAATAAAAAGATTCTGCAATGAATAATTCCAGTCATTTTGTGAGTTGCATGGGGCAAAGGAAAGTGTTTCATACTATGTATTTACAAAATATTGTCTCAATTCATTCTATTCCATCAGATCTAAGATATATCGATCAATTCTGATTCTTTCTTTTTCTATTGATTCTTTTTCGAGATGTGTAAAATCAATAATATCAATCAAATACAGGATTTATGAATTTATATGTTACTTACAAATAATCATATTTCTCTGATGAATTAAAAAGCCTACAGAAACAATATTGTACTAGGAAACTACATAAACAAAACATGAAATTTATCGTCTATGAAAATATATATATTTCTAGTTTGTAGTAGATGACAATAATATAAAGACTTTTCATCATAGCTTATTGAAGAGTGATTCAAAGTCTTTTAAGGGCAAATAAGTCTTTTGCTAGAGTTGAAATAGTCCAAGTGTTTAGTTGCTATTAATTAGGTGACGTGGTGAAAGAAGTAAGGTGCAAGTAATTTTTTATGTAGTGCTTTAGTAAAATTAGGAGTCATGGAATCATGGCTACGTGTGTAGCCTGTAAGCCTATAAAAGGCAATGTCTTTTCTCATTTATCTTTGTATTGATTCTGCAGTTCAATTCCTCTTTAACAAATATTATTATTTCTGCTCTTGTTTCCATTCACTACTTCGTGTCCGTCCTCATCTAATCCAACATTTGTGGTATCAGAGCATGGCTTCGGTCTTGACTGGGCGAACACAAAAAAAAAAGTGAGAAAGAGTGAAACACGTAAGAGATCTAGATGGCAGCAAATGGGCTTTCAACCTCCACACAGCCACTCATACCCATCTTCAACGGTGAGAAATATGAGTTTTGGAGCATCAAAATGAGAACCTTGTTCAAGTCTCAAGAGTTATGGGACGTGGTTGAGCATGGCATTATTGATGAAGTACTTTCAGATGAAGAGAAAAAATTGAACGCAAGAAGGGACTCTAAAGCCTTATTCTTCATTCAACAAGCGATACATGAGTCAATTTTTTCAAGAATTGCAACAGCAGAAATGACAACAGAGGCTTGGAAGATCTTAAAGAAGGAATATCAAGGGTCTGCAAAGGTAATTACGGTAAAATTGCACACATACCGTCATGATTTTGAAAATTTGCTTATGCAAAACAATGAATCTGTGCAAGATTATTTGTCCCGTGTGTCTACCCTTGTTAATAAAATGAAGTCGTATGGTGAAAAAATCACTGATGAAATTATAGTTGCAAAAATCTTGAGGAGTCTCACTCCAAAATTTGAACATGTGGTTGCTGCAATTGAGGAGTCTCATGATTTATCTAATTGCTCTTTTGATGAATTAATGAGTTCTTTACAAGCTCATGAAGAAAGGCTGAATAGATCGCATGACAAAAATGAGGAAAAAGCATTTCAAGTGAAGGTGGAGTCATTTCAGAAGGGCAAGGCAGAAAATTTCTCTGAGAAGAAACAAGGCAGAGGCGATAATTATGGTGGTTTTTGTGGTAGAGGTGGTAGGCGGATCTGCGAGAAAGAAACAAAATAAGAGTTCAATTTGGTGGCTAAGGCAAAAGAATGCAATAATCAAGGCAAATTTGTGAGAGGCGAGATTTCTACGAGAAGAAACAAGGCAGAGGCGATAATTATGGTGGTTTTTGTGGTAGAGGTCGTGGCAGATGCAGAGGAAAAGGACAATTTGGTGAATACAGACAAAATAAGAGTTCAATTTGGTGCCACTATTGCAACAAATTTGGCCACAAAGAAGCTGATTGTTGGGCTAAGCAAAAGAATGCCAATAATCAAGCAAATTTCGCAGAGAAGGCAGATGAAGACGGTAAGCTTTTCATGGCCCATTTTTGTAATAACGTAGTCTCTAATGATGTTTGGTTCTTGGACAGTGGATGTTCTAATCATATGATGGGAACAAGATCATTGTTCAAGGAACTTGATGAGTCACAAAATTTAGAAGTGAGGTTAGGAGATAACAAATAGATTCAAGTTACAGGCAAAGGTACAATTTCCATCACTAGTCATGGTAAAGTGAAACTATTGGCTAGTGTATTATTTGTTCCTAGTTTGACTCATAACCTACTAAGTATTGGGCAACTAATGATTAGTGGATATTGCATTGTGTTTGATGATGGGTCGTGTGTTATTAAGGATAAAAAATCAGGCCAGATTATTGCTACTGTTAAAATGGCTAGTAATAAAATGTTTCCACTTGAAGTTTCAACTGTTGAAGATTCTGCTTTGATAGCCAAAGGATGTAGTGAGGCTAAATTATGGCATTTGCGTTATGGACACTTAAATATAAATGGGTTGAAATTGTTGAGTCAAAAAGAAATGGTTTTTGGGTTGCCTAGAATTGATAATCTTGACTTTTGTGAAGGGTGTGTCTATGGAAAGCAAAATAGAAAGAGTTTTCCTATAGGAAAATCTTGGACAGCTTCCAATTGTCTTGAGTTATTGCATGCTGACTTATGTGGGCCTATGAGTATTGAGTCTTTTGGTGGGAGTCAATATTTT
Source organism: Pistacia integerrima (assembly GCA_026225825.1). Taxonomy (NCBI): domain Eukaryota; kingdom Viridiplantae; phylum Streptophyta; class Magnoliopsida; order Sapindales; family Anacardiaceae; genus Pistacia; species Pistacia integerrima. Next base: position 38,608,616 of record CM047747.1, read on the forward strand.
TTGTTGATCACAGATGATTTTAGTCGCATGAGTTGGGTTTTTTTTCTTGAAATTCAAGTCTGAAGCTTTTGATAATTTCAAGAAATTCAAAGCAGTTGTTGAGAAGCAAAGCAAGTGTTTCATTCAGACACTTCGCACAGACATAGGAGGTGAATTTCTTTCAACTGAATTTAATGTTTTTTGTGAGGAAAATGGAATTCACAAGGAATTACTGCACCACACACACTGGAGCAAAACGGTGTTGCTGAAAGGAAGAACCGAACAGTGGTTGAAATGGCCAGAAGTATGTTGAAAGCAAAAAATCTTCCGAATAATTTTTGGGAAGAAGCAGTTGCAACCGCAGTGTACATTCTCAATATTTCTCCTACAAAAGCTGTCTTGAACCAAACACCATATGAAACTTGGAAAGGTAGAAAGCCGCAAGTAAGCCACTTAAAAGTTTTTGGTTGTATAGCTTATGCTTTGATAAAATCACAATCTCAAAAACTTGATAAAAAATCCGAAAAATGCATTTTTATTGGATATAGTCTGCAATCCAAAGCATATAGACTGTATAACCATGTCAGTGGCAAGATGATTATTAGTAGGGATGTGGTGTTTAATGAAGATGCAAGTTGGGCCTGGAATGAAGATAAAAGGCATCAGATTCAAGTTCCAAAAGATTATGATGATCCACAAATGGGTTCAACACCAACAAATTTTGATTCATCCTCTAACTCTTCTAATGAAACTACTCCAAAAAAAACCAAATCCTTGAGGGAGATTTATGAAACCTGCACATTTGCTCTATTTACTTCAGATCCTATATGTTTTGAGGAAGCTGTGAAAAAGTCAGAATAGTGAAATGCAATGGAAGAAGAGTTGCTGGCAATTCAGAAAAATCAGACTTGGGATTTGGTGAATTTGCCTGAAGAAAAAAATGTCATTGGGCTCAAATGGGTGCATCGAACCAAATACCATGCAGATGGAAGTATACAGAAGCACAAGGCTCGGCTGGTTGCGAAGGGATATTCCCAATAGCAAGGAATTGATTTTGAAGAAACGTTCTCCCCTGTTACACGTTTTGAAACGGTGAGAACCTTTTTAGCCTTGGCTGCTCAATTTAATTGGCCTATCTATCAATTTGATGTCAAGTCTGCTTTTTTTAATGGTGAATTGGAAGAAGAAGTTTATGTCTCACAACCTGAAGGTTTTATAGTTAGTGGCAATGAAAATAAAGTCTATAGGTTGAAAAAGGCACTTTACGGTTTGAAACAATCTCCACGGGCATGGTATGCAAAAATTGACTCCTATTTCAAAGAAAATGGATTTGAAAGGAGTGACAATGAGCCAACTCTTTATTTGAAGAAGGAAGGTAAAAATGATTTTTTGGTGGTGTGTCTTTATGTTGATGATATAATATATATGGGATCATGTGAGTCTATTGTTGCTGAATTTAAATCTTGCATGATGAAGAAATTTGAGATGTCAGATTTGGGTCCATTGCATTATTTTCTTGGTCTTGAGGTGAAACAAAATGTAGATGGAATTTTTATTTCACAAAGGAAATATGCTATGGATCTTTTAAAGAGATTTAATATGATGAATTGCAAAGTGGCAGCCACACCAATGAATGTGAATGAAAAGCTGAATCTTGATGATGGCACTAAAATGGCTAATGCAAAATATTTCAGAAGTCTTGTTGGTGGTTTGAATTATTTGTGTCATACAAGGCCAGATATTAGCTTCTCTGTTGGTGTAGTGTCTAGATTTATGCACAATCCAACCAAGCTTCATCTTGGCGCTGCTAAAAGAATATTGAGATATGTTGCAGGGACTGTTGAATTCAGAATTTGGTACTCAAAAGTATCAGATTTCAAATTAATTGGTTATACTGACAGTGATTGGGCAGGTTGTTTAGATGACAAAAAAAGTACTTCAGGTCATTTATTCAGCCTTGGTTCTGGAGCAATTTCATGGAATTCAAAGGAGCAAGAAGTTGTAGCATTATCAACTTCAGAGGCAAAGTACATTGCAGCAACTTCATCAGCTTGTCAAGCAGTATGGTTAAGAAGACTTCTTGCTGATTTTCATCGAGCAAGCTAGCGCAACAAAAATATTTTGTGACAACAGAGCAACTATTGCAATGACAAAAAATCCAGCCTTCCATAGCAGAACCAAACATATTGACCTCCATTATCACTTCATTCGAAGTCTGGTAACAAATGGAATGATTTCATTAAAGGCTTGTGATACAAATGAACAGGTCGCAGAGGTTCTGACCAAGTCTCTCTCTCAGGCCAAGCATGACTACTTCAGATTGCGCATGGGTTTTTGCAGATTTGAATCAAAGGGGAGTAATGAAGAGTGATTCAAAGTCTTTAAGGGCAGATAAGTCTTTTGCTAGAGTTGAAATAGTCCGAGTGTTTAGTTGCTATTAATCAGGTGACGTGGTGAAAGAAGTAAGGTGCAAGTAATTTTTTATGTAGTGCTTTAGTAAAATTAGGAGTCATGGAGTCATGGAGTCATGGCTACGTGTGTAGCCTGTAAGCCTATAAAAGGCAATGTCTTTTCTCATTTATCTTTGTATTGATTCTGCAGTTCAATTCCTCTTTAACAAATATTATTATTTCTGCTCTTGTTTCCATTTACTACTTCGTGTCTGTCTTCATCTAATCCAACATAGCTATTTATCAAATATTGGATAAAACTTTCCATTTACGGCAGCATAAAAAAATAGAGTTACTGCATTGATAACATTATAAAGAGATAGAGAGAAATTTTCACACACCTGGCTATTTATTCATTATTCAATTCATCAATGAAGCTATCATGGATCTAGTTGAATCTCCGGCACATCAGATTTTTTCAGCAACTTTCGTGTAGCTTTCACTCAGGGTAGGACAATTTTGTATCTTCCATTCTCTAAGGTTGGTGAGGTTCTGCATCCCGTGCGCGAGATGACAGTTCTTGGCAACTTAAAATCTCAAGTTTTTTAAGTGCTTTGAGACTCGCAAGCCATGGTGGTAATACTTTGAGCTTTGGAAATGCTTCAATCCGCAGGTACTCTAGAGTGTCAGAGTGTCAGTCCAGTAGTTGGAGTCGCCGCTTTGCAAGTCCATCTTGCTCAAGTTAGGGTCTTCGCCTTGCAAATCCATCTTCAGATTAATATTCGGACAACTGCGTATCACGAGCTTCTTCAATCCTTTCAGATCTTTTATATTGTATGGCAATGAGTTCGAGCTATCACAACCTTGCAAACCCAATTTTCGGAGGCCGGTGAAACTTTGCATCCATTCTTCAATCTCTTTTATAGTTATTTCCAAATATCTAATACTGGTCATCTTCTGCATATTGCGAGGTAACTGATGGGAATGCAAAATGTCATATTTAACCCCCTTAATGTTTAGTCTTTTATATGTATTTGTTTCCTAATTGTACTCATTGTTACTTTATTTTGGTTTAGGAAGCAAATGGAGGTGTTAATTGAAAAACGGAATTAATTAGGGGAATTCGGACAGTTTCGCCACTGCTTCGTATTCTGGGCATAATTCTCTCATCCGAGCTCCGATTGAGATGATTCAAAATTCTGTGGAACGCTAAGAAAGAGATCTACAACTTTAATGTTTTGAGTTTTTAGAGATACTGGCTGAATAAAGTTTGTAATCGAGCTTGAAATTGACGCACCTGCATTGCCGACGTCCTGGAGCGTTCTGACTTGTTATGCAAGTCAGTCTATTATTGCACGTTTTGAAGACATACATGCTGCACGAAAATTACAGCTGGAAACACCACTTTCCTATTTTACTAGGACTCTATTTTATTTTATTTCCAATTAGAATTAAATTAGGATTAATGTTATTTTAGGATAGGAGAATATTTCTTTTAGGAGATTGAGTGAGATTCGAATTCTAAAATTGGATTTTAAAAGAGAGATCAGATTAGGTTTGAGGGGACAACGCCTCTCTCTCTTTTCCTTTCTGGAATTTTTCTTTCTTTTTTGAGCTTTTGTTGATGGCCATGAGCGGCTAAAACTTTTGTGACTTGGTCGTCGGAAACGGAGACCTCGGAATCAACCAACTGTGAGATCTAATCTATGTTATTTTAGTTTTCAATTTTCGTGTTTGAGTATTGAATGTTATTCTGTGCATATTTTCATGATTGATGCATTTAATTACTAGGAGGCCTACTAGTGTATTATTTGTTGAAATCTACCGCTAAGTTTGATATCAAATCCGTAATTGTTTGATCCCTCCAACTTGTGAAGCAATTAGGGTTAGTAATTTGCTGCGTCAGGAATTAATAACCTTATGAAGAACATTCAACTAAATTAAATACAACCGCTTGTGTTTGTGTTGTTTAGCTTCATCGATCTCTCTAATTCTTAAGGCTACCACTAGATTAAATCTTGAGCGCTTGTCTAGGGTTGTTTAGGGGTAAGATTAATTAGGATCGCTTGTTTCCTGATTAATTACAATTAAGGAGAGATAGGAAATTAGTTCCAACGGTGAATATTCAATGTGTGAATTGATTATCTTCGCATCAATGATCAGTTGTAAGATTCCGATGGTGGATGTTGACGGAGACCAAGTTTCGTTATATTAATTGATTTCAATTGAAACTGTTTTTGTTTTTGGTCTTTGCTAAGAACGTTTCCTGTTTTACACAGAACCCCCTCAGCCTTGTTCACATAACAGCAAATTTAGCTAGACACTCTTCATGGGATCGACCCTGACTTACACTACTACGTGTATTTTTAGGTTTTAATTCTGGGTGCCTACGACAGCACGCCAGTAACTTCTGAAGATTTGAACAACCAAGAAGTATTAAGGTTTGTAAATTCGGAAGTTAAGAAATAAGCTCAGGAATTTCCTGCAAACTTAAATTCCAAGATAAGTATAGACATCTCAAATGTTTCAATTCACCAATAGAATCTGGCAACGCTTCAAATTGTAGACCACTGAAGCGTAACAACCTGAGGATCCATGTATTAAGGAAGGCCGTAGTAACATGCTCAGATAGTACACTTTGCATGATGATCGTCCGCAATTTCTTCGAAATAGATGGAACTTCTTGACCAGAATACTCAATGTCGAGCATTTCTTTTTCTTCCTTGGAATCTGAGATCAACCACTTCGCAATCTGTTTGTGCTACTTTAAGGACAAGATCATGTACAAAGTCATGCATCTGAAATGTAAAAAAATAACCATGATCTTCAACATCTTAAAAAAAGTTAACCATGTTACCATGCAAAGCAAGCTGCAACTTTAAGAAAACTCATGCAAGTTTCTTTTGTCTTTTCACAGTAAAATTAGTTAAAGCAAGTTGGCTTTTAGCGCCGCTTTTTCAGTTCAAGACGTTATGTGCTTTCCAACAAAATGCAAGTGGGAGCTCAAGTGGCGAGCAAGTTGTTGATCTAATGGTGGAAGATTGCAATGAAGAATAAGTTCAACGGAGAAGATTGCTTGAAAGATCAAGTGGTTGTGTATAAATTGTAGTCAACTCAAGATTCATTGAGTGAAAAATTTTTCTGTTAATGAAAGAATTATAAACACGCATTCTTCATACTCTGTTTTTCTGCATTTTTTTTTCTGTTACTTTCTTTTTCAATATGGTATCAGAGCCAACGACAGACGTCAATTGCAGATCCTAAGGCACCGTCTTCTTCAGCTTCAATTGTAGACGAAATGACAACAACCTCCATGTCAACCTCACCTTTAGGCAATACGCTTCCAACTATTTCTGTAAAACTAGGAGAAAGAAATTATGCATACTGGAAATCTCAGGTGCTTCCCTTGAAAGCTTATGATCTGGAAGGTTTTGTAACAGGTGAAAAATCCTGTCCCTCATCCTTTAGTCTTGTTGATGAATCCAAAAGAGAAGTAAATTCTGAATATATAATGTCGAAGAAAGTTGATCAGTTCTTGTTTGGTTGGTTAAATTCATCAATTTCTAAAACAATGTTCCGGCATGTAGCAAACTGTAATACTACGTATGATATATGGCATACTTTAGAGATGCATTTTCTTACTGATTCTAAGGCTAGAGTGCTGCATTTAAGAAATCAATTACAAACAACTAGGAAGGATAACTCCAGTATAAACGACTATGTACTAAAGATGAAAGAAATTGCTGGCTTCTTAACCACCAGTGGTGTAACTATTAGTGATGAAGAGCTACTGCTTTACATTCTTGATGGTCTTGGTTCTGAATATGATGCCATGGTTGCCACCTTAACGTCAAGAAGTAGTGAAGTATCCCTACAGGAAGCACAATTTCTATTGCACAAACACGAGATGAGGTTAGAAAAGCAACATTTAGCTTACTTAGGCTTTCATGAAGCTGCAGCATTTCTTGCTCACAAACAATCGTCTTCTCCACCCCAAAATATGCAAATGAACAACAGTACAGATCAACAAATATCACAAGACTCCCAAACTCTACCTTCACATCAAGAGGAATACAAGAATATCTATAACAGCACTCAGCAGTTTCAATCTTTCAATCCAGCCTATGGCAGGGGCAGAGGTAGAGGACAAAATTTTTACAAGCCGCGACTGATTTGCCAGTTATGTGGAAAGCCAGGTCATATCGCTCTTCAGTGTTATCATCGGTTCGACACAAACTTTCAAGGACATCAAAATCACCGACCTCAGTTTAGCATGCACTATGGCAATCCACAACAGTCCACACAACACGTAGGTCCTGCACAGGCTTATTTTGCAAATACAACTAGCTCATATGCTCCTTATGGCCTACCACAGACTTTCCCTCTGATTTCACTAGTGATTCCTCATCAAATGCGGTTTCAGAATACCTCACATTTGAATCAGTCTTCTTCTCTTAACCCGAATCAATCTTCTGCAATAACCTCTCCTGCTGGTAATCACAAACCTTCAACCGCAACACCCCTTACTGTGACTGATCCTACCTGGTTCATTAACTCTGGAGCCACTCACCACATTACATCATATCCTCAACATCTTCCTTATAAAAATTAGTATACCGAATCAGACTCTCTTTAGGTTGGCAACGGTCAATGCCTTGACATTTCACACACAGGTTTGGCATTTATTCATTCTTCTTGCGTAAATAAATCACTACAACTAAGAAATATACTCTGTGTTCCTCAAGTTACCAAGAATCTACTTAGTATTTCCAAAATTACAAAAGATAATCATGTGGTAGTTGAATTCTCTGCTGATGAATGTGTTGTTAAGGACAAGCTAACTCAGGAGGTTCTACTTAGAGGAACTATGTGCAATGGTCTCTACCAACTTACCATTCCTTTAGATTCTGCTGCCAATAAACAAGTCACAAGTTCAGCACTGACTTCTGTTCCATCTTTAAACTCAACGAATAAACATGCTATGGTGTCTTCTTTGCGTCAGTCCGTGGATCATGACTTCTCAGCAACCTATGATACACCTTCTAATAGTTCTAGTATTTTACCTTCAGATGCTGATATTGTGTATAATCCAACAAGTTGTTTGGTCACTTGTACTTCACCTAGTATACCTGCAAATAATGTTGAACAAACTGGTCCTACACATGATGGAGATTTGTGGCATCGCAGACTTGGTCACCCTCATGTATCTGCTCTCAAATCTCTTGTTACACTTTTGAATGTAAAGGATCAATCTATTAATAAAGTTCAATTCTGTACAGCATGTCAGTATGGTAAACTTCGCCAGAACTCTTTTCCGCCATCAGCTTCTCAATCAAGCCAACCTTTTGAACTTGTTTTTGCGGATGTATGGGGCTCTACACCTGTTACCTCAGTCACTGGTTTCAAGTATTATTTACTATTTGTTGATGACTTCACACTCTACTCTTGGATTTATCCTCTAAAACTGAAATCTGAGGTGCATAATATTGTTAAACAGTTTGTTGCACTAGTGACTCAGCAGTTTGATGGCAAGATTAAGACCTTCCAATCAGATTGGGGAGGTAAATTTCGTCCTCTTGTTGAATATTTTGCTCAGTAGGGTATTCATTTCAGACATCCCTACCCTTATATTAATCAACAAAATGGAAAGGTTGAGCGAAAACACCGTCATGTGACAGAAGTTGGATTAACATTGTTAGCTCAAGCCTCTATGCCGCTCAAGTACTGGTGGTTTGCCTTCCACACTACCGTGTATCTAATAAATCGTCTTCCCTCTGCAGTTATATCCCACATCTGACCTTTTCAAAAGCTTTTCCATAAAGTTCCGGATTATAAAGCTATTTGCATTTTTGGTTGTTAATGTTTTCCCTTCCTTAGGCCTTATCAGCAACATAAATTCTCTTTTCACTCCGAATAGTGTGTCCTTTTGGGTTATAGTTCTCATCACAAGGGTTATCTCTGTCTCAATGCTCAAGGCAAAGTTTACACGGTTCAAACTATCAAGTTCAATGAACAAATATTCCCTTTTGCAAATGGTTTTTCCCTAACCAATTCTGATGTGTCTACAAATACTGACTCTTGTTTTTTGTCTCAGGCCTGGAAGCTTCCTCATACATCATTGATTCATCAGCCTTTGTCTCAAACACGCAAACTAGTTCAACTCCTTCAAACTCTTTGACCGATGTTGAGCCATCTGACCATAATATTCCCATTATACCTTCACCTACTCCAAAACCACCTGTACCATGTTTGGAAGTTGATCTCCGAGCCTATAACATTTCCTCTCAGCCCTCCCATTTTCCTCCACTCAATGTCCATCCTATGCTAACCCGCAGAAAGCTGCTGCCCTTATCTCTGAATATACAAACCCAGTTCCTGATCCCTCCTTTTCCTCTGAGATTCATAAAGAACCCTCATCTGTCACTACTGCATTACAAAATCCTCTTTGGGTTCAGGCCATGGCTGATGAGTTTACTGCACTACAAAAAAATCACACCTGGACGTTAGTTCCTTATACTGATACTATGACTCTAGTTGGTCATAAATGGGTTTTCAAAGTCAAGTTAAATGCTGATGGCGGTCTCCAGCGTTACAAAGCACGTCTTGTGGCTAAGGGTTTTCATCAAACTCCCGGTATTGATTTTTCAGAAACATTCTCTCCGGTTGTTAAGGCTTCCACCATTAGAGTCATCTTATGCTTAGCCGTGCACAATGGTTGGGAGATTCAACAAGTAGACGTCAATAACGCATTCCTAAATGGTGACCTTACTGAAGATGTTTTCATGACACAACCTGAGGGTTTTATTGATCAATCTAAACCTCATCATGTTTGTCGGTTGCACAAAGCTTTATACGGCTTAAAACAGGCTCCCAAGGCCTGGTTTGATAAACTTAAAACTGTGTTGCTGAGCAAAGGTTTTCGGAACTCTACTTCTGATTCAAGTCTTTTCTATCTTATTCAGGATGCCATGATTATTTATCTTCTGGTTTACGTTGATGATATACTATTGACTGGCAATAATTCCTCTTTTATTCACTCCATCGTTTCAGCTTTGGATACTGAATTTGGTCTAAAGATTCTTGGTTCTGTTCATTATTTTTTGGGCATCTCTGTTGTTCATACTTCTTATGGCTTACAGCTTAATCAAGCAAAATATGCTCAAGAAATTCTCTCCAAATTTGGCATGACAGACTGTAACCCGTGTGCCACTCCTATGATTCTTGGATCCAAGCTCCATTTTGAGGATGGTCCTCTTTTTGAACAACCTTCACTCTACAGAAGTCTCATTGGTGCTCTACAATACTTGACCATGACCAGGCCTGATCTCTCTTTTGTTGTAAATAAACTCAGCCAATTTCTCAAAGCTCCCACTATCACTCATTGGCAAGCTTGCAAGAGGGTTCTCCGGTATGTTCAAGGTACACTCACTCATGGTCTAACCTTTCACCGCAGTTCCACACTTCATCTTGAGGGCTATACGCACTTGAGCCGGGCTAGCAATGCTGCGACCAAAAAGTCTACCAAGGTACTGTATCTTTTTCTTGGTTCCAATTTAATCCAGTGGGGCTCTAAAAAGCAACAAGTCGTTGCTTTATCTTCCACTGAGGCCAAATACAGAGCTTTAGCTCAGGCCTCTACTGAAGTTGCTTGGCTACAAAATATGTTCCAAGAGCTTCAAATTTCTATTCCAGGTTTGTCTGTCCTCTGGTGCGACAACACCAGTGCCGGTGCTCTTGCTTCCAATCCGGTCTTCCATGCTCGTACAAAGCACATCGAAATAGATGTCCATTTTGTACGCGATCAGTCTAAACGACTAATGGTGCAATATGTTGCTTCTCAATTTCAGGTTGCAGACATTCTTACCAAGCCTTTCTCTGGTTCTCGGTTTCAGACACTTCGTGAGCATCTTCATGTGTTTAGCTCTTCCTCTGTGCTTCAGCTTGAGGGACGATCTCAGGGACAAGCTTCAGCACAGCTCACTAAAGGGGCTGAGAGAGTAGAATTTAAAGAAGATGAAGGTTGAAGCTCGCTGTTGTCTTGTTCGCTTCTTCAGCTCACTAACGTCAAACTGGGTTCATTGTTATGCTTGAAAGAAGATGAAGGTGACGACGAAGTCTTTGTTGTTGTTGAGTTCTTAGCTTGAGGGACGATGTTCAAGCGTCAAAACTCAGCAAAAAATATGATTTCTTCTTGAAGAATGACATGCGGTTTTTTTTACGAAGAACGACATGCAAGTTTTCCAGAATTTTGTTTTTGCTCAAAGTCTCACTTGAGGGACGATGTTAACCATGTTACCATGCAAAGCAAGCTGCAACTTTAAGAAAACTCATGCAGGTTTCTTTTGTCTTTTCACAGTAAAATTAGTTAAAGCAAGTTGGCTTTTAGCGCCAGTTTTTCAGTTCAGCACGTTATGTGCTTTCCAACAAAATGCAAGTGGGAGCTCAAGTGGCAGAGCAAGTTGTTGATCTAATGGTGGAAGATTGCAGCTGAAGAATAAGTTCAACGGAGAAGATTGCTTGAAAGATCAAGTGGCTGTGTATAAATTGTAGTCACTGTCAAGATTCATTGAGTGAAAAATTTTTTCTGTTAATGAAAGAATTATAAACACGCATTCTTCATACTCTGTTTTTCTGCATTTTTTTTTCTGTTACTTTCTTTTTCAATATAAAAAAACATCTCGAAGTTAATTCCTTCCAATATTGCAATCCAACATCTTCCAACTCTTCTTTTTCATTATGAGTAGCAAGAAAATCTTGCTCCATCCAATGACAGACCAGATAATTACTGTTGAAGCAATAACCCTTAGGAAATAAGGAACAATATGCCAAACATCTTCGCAAATGGGATGGCAAAAGAGCGTAACTCAATTTCAACGCAAATAGGACGTCCTTCACCTCTTGTTTTTGACTCCATTCTTCGTCATCTTTAATTAGCAACCAATTAGACTTCTCTCTGTTTTGATGTCGTAGGGTTCCTAAAGTTTTCACAGCTAAAGGATTGCCACCACATTTTCCCACAATTTCAACCCCAATTTCAATGAGGTCTTTATCTGCGTTGTTTTCATCTGTAAAAGCCGCCGATTTCTTAAACAACAACATAGAATCTTTTTGGGAAAGGCCTTCTAAAACAGACATGTCAACCGCCCCCATTACTTTCGCTACTTGATTACTACGAGTAGTAACCACAATTTTGCTCCCATTGGGTTTCTGCGTCAATAAGTTTTTGAATTTGTCCCATTTATCATAATTTTCATTCCACACATCATCCAAGACTAACAAAAATTTCTTACCATCCAATTCATCCAGCAAGCGATCTTCTAACTCATTGACGGCTAATCCAGCTTGATTTTGACCAGTTGCAGAAGTACAAGTTTCTTTCATCAAAGTAATTATATCAAAGTCCTCAGGTACACTTACCCACATCTTTAGATCAAAGAGTTCGTCCACCGTTTTGTCACTATACATCAATTTGGCTAGAGTGGTTTTTCCAATACCTCCACCTCCAACTATGGTGATGACAGAGACCTTTTCACCTTCATTTTTTGGTTGCTTCAAAAAGTTTATAATTTTTTCCTTATCACCGTCTCTCCCGAAAACTTCTGAAGCACCAACACAGGTGTGATTTATCATCATCTCCCTCAAATTATCGCTCCAAACCTCACGCTTATTCTGACCACATTTAGGCTTAACAGCAGGTACTATTTCATCTAACTTTTTTGTAATATCATCGATTGTCCACTTTCCTTAACATAAGGAATAGATGAGCATCTCGGAATGAGTCTACTTACCTTCAATTCTTTGTTCGATGGTTTCTCCAATTCACACTCCACTTCATCCACCACATCCTCAGCATCATACAACTGATCTGAAAGCTGTTCAAGGTCTTCCTGCAGCACGCGGTTCTGTGCCTGCTTTTCCTCAGCATTCAAGAGGTTGTCTTTGATTTTCAACAAGGTTACTTCGAGCTCCCTTATTGTTAACAGTAGCTGATATATTAAGTAGTTGTACAGTTTAGTTTGTTTGTTTAAATTTAAAGTTAGTTACTATTATTGTTAAGAGAGTTAGTTACAAGTTTGGTTAGTTATTAGCTAGAGTTAGTTAACTGCAGTTAGTAGTTTACTGAGTTAGTTTGCAAATATAAAAACGCAGGGTACAGATTGTATTTGTTAACCTGAAGAAATACACAGAAGTTTCCCCCAATTTTCTCTCTTCTACATGGTATCAGAGCAGGAGATTTCTTGCAAATTTTCCCGAAATTGGTTCGATTGAACCTCCATATTCTTCTGGTTCAGCTTGAAAAGGCTCAAGACTCGTCAATTTGTTCAGTTTGAGCTGTAGATTTTGGAAGCAGTGAGAGTATGTTTCTTGATTCTTGTTTTTTTGGTAGCATTATTGGCGTTTTCAGCCATTACGACTGCGAGAGAAACTGAAATTCAGCTCAATTTTGTTTTCAATTTTAAAGCAGCGGAAAAGTCGTGTTCTACTGTAGACGAGTCCCCATTAATCCCCCATTAATGTGAGTTAGCCCTACCCTATACCCTTAGGATAGCCAATTAAAATATAGGCAATTAACAACACAGTATAAGAATAGTTTGTATTTTAGACTATACCCATTATCATTCTACTAATACTACCCTATTGAGAGGGTGGTTTTCTGTCTTGGGGGGCCCCCACCGAAACCACTAGTAGGTCACGAACTCAATTAATAGATCAATCCAATTTCCTGCTGGCTACTTTCTTCCAACTAGTTGGATGTCTTAGAGAATCGAGTTTCGGATATATCGGTTCTATCCAGGATTTAGACATATTCTCAGGAGAATATGTCTAAACCTCTGTCATGTCTTTAGTTTTTCTCCAGTTTGTTATTCCTGTTTCTCAACGGTTTGTCATTTTGGAATCTAAGCTCAGTCAGCTATGGCAGAAGAATCAGTTATACCGTCAATATACTCAAATTCAGCCCTCTAGGTTCATCCATCTGATACACCAGGGTTAGTATTCGTATCAAAACAGCTCATAGGAACAGAAGATTACGGTTTTTGGAGCAGAGCTATGACTGTTTCCTTATGTGCCAAAAACAAGCTAGGCTTTGTTAAGGGAACTTGCACAAAATCTTCAGTGCATGATCGTTTAGCTCCACAGTGGGAAAGGTGCAACTCCTTGGTTCTTGCCTGGATTTTTAATTTAGTCTCCAAAGAAATATTCAACGGGATTGTGTATTCAACCAATGTTTCACAAGTCTGGTAGGATCTGAAAGATCAATATCACAAAGTGAATGGCACTAGGGTTTTTGGTATCCATAGAGAAATTGTGAATCTTACACAGGGAGCCAATACTGTGGCAATTTATTTTAACAAGCTTAAGTCGTTATGGGACAAATTGGATTCTCTGGTATGTCTTCCTGCTCCAGATAGTGCTTCCGCAAAGACATATCTTGAACACCTTAATCAACAAAAATTATTACAATTTTTGATGGGTTTGAATGAGTCGTACTCTATGGTCAGAAGCCAAATTCTGTTGATGAATCCCATGCCAAGTGTGAGACAAGCATATTCCGTAGTGAATCAAGATGAGAACCAAAGGATTCTAGCAGGATTGAATACTAATGCAGCTGTAACTACAACACTCTATGCTCAGAATGGTAAAAATCAGAATCCAGGGCAGAAATATAAGGGAAAGAAACCTTATATTGAATGCGATTATTGTCACCTACCTAGTCACAAACGTGACAATTGTTACAAGCTGAATGGTTATCCAGTAGATTACCAGTTTACAAAAGGAAAGGGGAACTCAAAATCCAAATACTCTGCTAATCAAGTGCAATCACAAGAAACAGTTGCAGAGACGATAGATGCAAAGTCTCCTAATAATCCATCTGGACCTGTTTTCACATTAGAGCAGTACAATCAGATTCTGGAGCTGCTAGGAAAACAGAATGTAACCTCTACAAATCATTCAGTTGCAAACCCTGCAGGTATCTTTAATAGTACACATGATATTACATTGCCTGATTTAAATAAAAATGCTTGGATCATAGATACAAGGGCCACTGATCACATGACCTATGACCTTAATATTCTGCAGTCTCTTATTGCCATAAAACCTTCTTCAAAATCCATTGAATGTTTACCTGATGGCACTAAGACTCATATTGCACATGTAGGTTCTGCAATTTTGGACAATGGCATACATCTCTCAAAAGTTCTGCATATACCAACTTTTAGACACAATTTGCTTTCTGTCTCCAAATTTACAGTTTCTAATAACTGTACTATCAATTTTTACCCTGATTTTTGTCTAATCCAGGACCTTTACAGTGGCAAATTGAAGGGGATTGGTAAGCATAAGTAAGGCCTATATTTCCTTGATTCAAATTCACAAAAATCAATAATGTCAGTAGATGCTTCGCATAAAGTTGTTTGCAATATTTCAAAAGGTCTTTGTTCAAATAATAATGTATCATGTCATTTTCAGTTAAATAAAGACTCTGAATTTCCAAATATTTTTCTTGTTGCAAATGTTTCTAATTGTGTTGAATTGTGTCACCAAAGGTTAGGACATGTTCCTTATACAATATTACAACATATGCATAAAGATTTTGATGTTTCTAATCCTCCTCACTGCACTATTTGTCCATTAGCTAAGCAAACTAGGGTTCCCTTCCATCATAGTACTTCAATTTCTACTTGCATTTTTTATTTGTTACATGTAGACGTTTGGGGTCCATATAGGATTCCAACACATGGAAATGCTAGGTATTTCCTTACTTTGGTTGATGATTTTTTAAGAGTAACCTGGTTATTTCTCATGGAATACAAATCTGAAGTTTTCATTACCATTAAACATTTTCTTAAAATGATAGAAACTCAATACCATTGTACTCCGAAATGTATTAGAAGTGACAATGGCCTTGAATTTTTTAATAAAGAATGTCATGATCTATTTCTTAGTAAAGGCATTGTCCATCAAAGCTCATGTGCTTATTCCCCTCAACAAAATGGAGTTGTTGAGACGAAACATAGACACATCATTGCAGTAGCTAGGGCTTTGAAATTGCAGTCCAATATACCAAATCATTTGTGGGGATATTGTGTGCAAACATCAGTTTTCCTTATAAATAGGTTTCCTTCATCGGTTCTCAAAGGTATATCACCTTTTGAAATATTTTTTGGTCACCTTCCTTCATTGGATCACATCAAGGTTTTTGGTTGTTTAGCTTATGCTACCATTCTCACCCTAAAGGACAAATTGTCACCTAGATCTACCCCTTGTGTTTTTTTGGGCTATTCTTTGACTCAAAAGGGATACTTTCTTTATGATCTTTCTTCTCATAAAGTTTTTGTCACTAGAGATGTTCTTTTTCATGAGACCATTTTTCCTTTCACTTGGTCTACATCTCCATCATCACCTTTTCCCTTTGATCCTGAATTTCTGGATATTGAGTTACCTTCTACAACTACAGCCCCTACTGTCCCTTCATCAGTCGATTTATTGCATGTTGTCTAGCATGCAAAACCTATAGGGCCTCCCTCTCCATCTATTAATTCCTTTCCACCTCAACCTATCATTCCTCTTAGGAAATCCAATCGAATTAAAAGGCCCCCTATCTGGATTTCAGATTTTGTATGTCCATCTATTTCTCCTTCCACTTCAACTTCAGCCACTTGCATCCCATATCCTATCTCTAATTTCGTATCTTATAGTCATATTTCACCAAGCTACCAAGCCTTCTTATCTCATCTCAATCTAGTTGAACCCTCTTCTTTTAATAAAGTTTCTCAAGATCCTAAATGGGTAGCTGCCATGCAAAAAGAGATACAAGCCTTGGAATTAAATAAAACCTAGTCCTTAGTCCCTTTACCCCAAGGTAAGAATCCAATTGGTTGTAAGTGGGTCTATAAACTCAAATATAATGTTCATGGTTCCTTGGAAAGATATAAGGCAAGATTGGTGGCAAAAGGGTACACTCAAATGGCAGGTGTGGATTATGTAGAAACATTTTCTCCCGTTGTTAAAATGGTTACCATTAGATCCATTTTGTCACTTGCTTCCATGCATAATTGGCCACTTTACCAAATGGATGTGGATAATGCGTTTTTGCAAGGGGATTTACAAGAAGAGATTTATATGACTTTGCCTCAAGGTTTTGCAAGGCAAAGGGGGTGCAACCTATAGTCTGCAAGTTACACAAGTCTCTATATGGACTTAAACAGTCATCTAGAGCCTGGAATTACAAGCTTACTCAAGCCTTACTTGTTGGAGGAATTATTCAATCTAAGGCTGATTATTCTTTATTCATTAAGAGGATGCATTCTCATATTGTGATGGTTTTAGTCTATGTAGATGACATTGTTCTCACAAGGGATAGCATTGACGTGATCAACTCCACCAAACAGCTGTTGCATTCTCATTTTAAACTCAAGGATTTGGGTGTTCTAAACTATTTCTTGGGTTTAGAGATAGCAAGATCTTCTAGGGGTATTCACTTATGTCAAAGAAAGTATGCTTTGGAGCTTATATCTGAATTAGGTCTGTTTGTATCCAAGCCTTCTACAGTTCCTATGGACTCTACCTTGAAACTTACATCAGTTGCTTATGATGACCTTTTCCATGCTGGTCTTGATCCCCCTCTTCCTGATCCGAGTGTTTATCAAAGTTTGGTGGGTAAGTTGCTATACTTATGTATCACTAGACCAGACCTAAGTTTTTCTGTCAATCTCTTAAGTCAGTTTATGCATAGTCCCAAACAATCACATCTGACTACAACACTTAAAGTGGTGAAATATCTTAAGTCTGCTCCTGGTTTAGGTCTATTTTTTCCAACTGACAATCTTATGAATTTATCAACATTTTGTGACTCTGATTGGGGATCTTGTCTCATGACAAGAAAGTCAGTTACAGGGTTGGTAGCGTGCCGAATGGTCCAAATTAATAACCTTATTAAACTAACTACTAAATTGCATATAGGGTGAGCAAGGGTCGATCCCACAGGGAATGATTCGATTAAATCCTATGTCCTAACCAATAACCACAACAAAAACAATTGAAAAATAAAATAAAATCCTAAATGGTAAACATGACAACAAAATAAAGAAAGGGGTTATAGACAATGCAATCAAAAGTGAAACAAATAAATCTCAAATGGTAGAAAATATCAAATTAAAAACAATCAGTTCTCGGTTCAAGATCCACCTAAACATGCATTGGATATGAACTAACCGTAACATTATTATTATTATGGAATTATTGACCCTAGGAAACAACAAGCTCAGTTACCCGAATTTTTCCTTAATTGTCACTATTGAAACAAGCTCTTCAATTAGATCCTAACCTTTGAACGACCTAGAATAAGCTCTCTAAATTTAATTCAATGGCAGCCTTAAGAATTAGGAAAATAGATCAATCCAAGCAACAATCACGTAAGATCGGATTATTTAAGTTAGGTTATGTTATTCAATGTGACAGATTGAGAACTTTTCTGTAGTCATCTATCATCATGTGTTACTCATTGAATAGAAAGACGACAATTACTTATCGCAATTCCTAAATCTAACAGATAAAATTCCAATTAAACAATTTAGCAGGCCATTACTAAATCACCCAAACAAAAATCATAAACAATTAAAACAGAATAACATAAACAATTCCAATAAGAACGAGATTAAGAAAAATGTTACTGAAGTTAAGTTACACCAATGACATGAATTCATGCTTCAAACTCGCCTTGAACTGAAGAGTAAAGATCAGCCTCACATATTGACGCAGAAGATCAAAAAACTAAGAAAAAAAACTCCACTGCTGTTTTTTCTCTCTTTCACCTAACAACTCCTAAATAAATAACATATTTTTTCCTCAATTCTACCCTAGGAAAAATGGAAATTACTTTCCTAGACCTTTCCTAAAAGATAGACTCCCAAAACTGTCAATCCTTATCAGATATGGAAAACAGAATTCGTAATCCAGCTTGCACCAGGATTCTCACAATGTAAAAGAACTTTTCTGGGCTTAGTCACTTCATAAAAGTTGTAGTCCTAGATGTGTAGATGAATCTGAGCTTTTGAATCACCTGCTTTCGATATCTGAAGCTCCAGTTAGGCCCATTCAAAGACTCAATACTCATCCAGGAAATCCTTCCGCCAATAGGATTCCAGGTCCGAATTTGCAACAACTAATGAGGGCCCAAATGAACTTAGATTCTCGCCCATAATACCTTCCTGGAAGGCTTGATTCGTCTACTTTACTTTTTCTGAACAAAACGTTTGCAACCGAGAAATCTGACTCCATGAATAACTTGAAAAATGCAGCACTGGTCAGAATAACAAAAAATCTGGAATTTCCTAATCTTTTCTCAATTATTTCATAAAGTCTATTGGTAGCGTGCCGAATGCACCAAATTAATTAACCTTACTGACCTAACTATTGAATTGTATAAAGGGCAAGCAAGGGTTGATCCCACAGAGAATGACTCGATTAATTTCTATATTCTAAAACAATAAAAAAACAGAAACGCAAATTAAACTCTAAACAGAAAACCTGACAATAGTAATGAAAGGGGGTTTGTAATCAAGGCAAACTAAAGTAAAACAGAGAAATAAAATATCGGGTTAAACAATCAGTTCTCGGTTCAATATCCACCTAAACATGCATTGGACATAAAGTAACTGTAACACTGTTCTATCTCATCATTATGAAACTACTGACCCTAGGAAACAACAAGCTCAGTTACCCGAATTCTCCCTTAGTTTGTCACTACTGAAACAAGCTCTTCGAGTAGATACTAACTCTTGAACAACCTAGAACAAGCTCTCTAAATTTAATTCAATGGCAGCCTTAAGAATTAGGAGAATAGATCAATCTAAGCAACAATCACGCAAGCTCGGATTATTTAACTTAGGTTATGTTATTCAAGACAATAGACCGAAAACTTGTCCATAATCAGCTATCATCATGTGTCACTCGTTGAATAGAAAAAGGACAATTACAGATCACAATTCCTAATTCTAACAGTAAATTCGAGTAAACAATTTAGCAGGCCAAAACTAAATCACTCAAACAAGAATCACAAACAATTAAAACAGAATAACATAAACAATTCCAATAAAAACGAGATTAAGAACAATGTTACTAGAGTCAGGTTATACCAATGACATGAAATTAGGCTTCAAAATCCCCTTGAACTGAAGAAGGAAATTAGCCGCACATCTTGATGTAGAAAGCAAAAAAAACTAAAAGAAAAACTCTCTGCTGCCCTCTCTGTTTAACCTAAAAAATTCTAATTAAATAACATGTGTTTTCCTTAATTCTTCCCCAAGAATCACGGAATTTCTTTCCTAGACGTTTCCTAGAAGATAGACTTCCAGATTTGACAAAATCTGATCAGATATGGATTCCAGAATTCGTCTCCAGCTTGCACCAAGATTCTTGCAATGTAAAAGATCTTTTCTGGGCTCCGTCACTTCATAAAAATTGTAGTCTGGGATGTGTAGATGAATCTGGGCTTTTGAATCACCCACTTTCGATATCTGACGCTCCAGTTAGGCCCGTTCGAAGATTCAATGCTCAGCTAAGGAATCCTTCTGCGACTAGGATTCCAGGTCCGGTTTTGCAACAACAACTGAGAACCCAAACGAACTCGGATTCTCACTAATAATACCTTCCTGAAAAGCTTGATTTGTCTACTTTAATTTCTCTGAAGACCACTTTTGCAATTGGGGAATCTAGCTCCATGAAAAACCTGGAAAACGCAGCACTGGTCAGAATAACGAAAAATCTGGAAAATCTGGAATTTCCTAATCTTTTATCACTTACTTCCTAAAGTCTATCCAACTATGCCAAACTCACAAAATAAACTCTAATCAATTCAAATAGGCATAAAACATAACAAAAAACATAATATGGAAGGAATAAAAATATATCAATTACACTCTTATCATCTATCCAAATATGCCAAACTTACAAAATAAACTCTAATCAACTCAACTAGGCATAAAACATAACCAAAAACATAATATGGAAGGAATAAAAATATATAAATTACACTCTTATCAAGGATACTGCATTTTTCTTGGCAAATCTTTAATTTCATGGAAATCTAAAAGGCGGGCCACTATCTCTAAATCTTCATTAGAGGCATAGTATAGAGCTATGGCCTCCACTGTATGTGAGGTGCTTTGGTTGATTCAACTTTTTTAGGAACTTGGGTTTATTGATTTGCTTCCTATACCTCTTCACTGTGACAACCAGGCTGCTAATCACATTGCATCAAATCCCATCTTCCATGAGAGGACTAAACACATTGACATTGATTGCCACATTGTGAGTGAACAACTCCAACTAGGAGTCATTACCACTGCCTATATTCTGTCATTTGAACAGCCTGCAAACTTGCTCACTATGTTAGTCCATTGCATTCCAGATTGTTAAGCAAGTTGGGTGTGCTTGACCTCTACCACCCTCCAACTTGAAGAGGGGGGTGTTAACAGTAGCTAATTTGTTAAGTAGTTGTATAGTTTAGTTTGTTTGTTTAAATATAAAGTTAGTTACCGTTATTGTTAAGAGAGTTAGTTACAAGTTTGGTTAGTTATTAGCTAGAGTTAGTTAACTGCAGTTAGTAGTTTACTGAATAAGTTTGCAAATATAAAAACGCAGTGTACAGATTGTATTTGTTAACTTGAAGAAATACACAGAAGTTTCCCCCAATTTTCTCTCTTCTACTCTTATTTCTTCTAGAATACGCCCCAATGGCCTCTTTTCTTTTTTGGAATTAAGAAAGGCTATCTTTGGCAAAATGTTAGTGGCAATGGTCGATGGAAATGATTCCGCCATGTTCTTTCAGTGGGAGGAAACAGAAGGGTGCAGATCAAGATAATGAATTATCTGATAAATGAGAAAGCAAGATTTGGTGTTTTCTTGTTAGAGTGATGTTAGTTTACATTTTTAATTAATGTGGTATAATAACATTACTTTTCTGTGTAGCCCTTGGATACAGATTCAAGATCAAAGGTTCAAGTTTCTTTTTCAATAAAAACAAAGGAGAGAAAAAAAGAAGGAGAAGAATAGTTTCGAAAATCAGACTCTCTTGTTAGATGTCTTCATATTACAAATACAATATATTACCCTTTTGTTTTCATCTCCTAATGATTTATTTTCTGACAGTTAAAGTTTCTTTAATGTATGAGAGGGAAAAATTAATTTAGAAGGTAAAAAATTGTTATACCATTTGGTGTATGATATTTTTATCAATAAATGATTCTTATATTGTCGAGATTCATTAACCAAAAAGAAATATAATTAAATATCATTTATTTTTCAAATAAATTTGTGATTTCCTTTTATCGATGTGGGGTAACAAATGATTATATTTGTCGTATGAAGATTATTTTATCAATGTGGGGAAACTGCATTGGCTTTAGCGATGAATGATGGTAGAAAAGGATAACAAGTTTCATCCCATATTATACAATTGAATTGACCTTAATCAGTAATATATTTATTAACCAATAAGGTTCCTACAATTTGATAGAATTTTAATTTATTCCAATAGCAGTTGTAATTAATTTTAAAGGTTTTTGTTAGATCGAGATGTATCTCTCCAACTTAATTTTGAAAATTATTAAATACCTTCCTGTTAAGGGGATTTTTTTATCCATTCACAAGTGGTTTTTTTAATTACTTTTCGGGTTTTAAATAATTTTATAAGAGTATTTGATAATTTTTTGGAAATCGTTGGGACACTTGATACTTATTGATCTTTCAGAAGCCATGGATAAAATTAACCCTAATTCAAATGATTAATAAATATAAATGATCCAATCTTACCAACCGCGTTGAACTTGAATATCACATTCGAAATTGTCACAGATATATAAATTATCGATGCAAATTATATATTTAGGTGATAGTTTTCTTCATTTTTTATAAGAATTCAGGGGAACTTTATCAAAAATTATTGCTCCTTTATTAAAAGCTTTTCAGTCATCCCAATTCATTTTTCATATTTTTAGGTTGACTTACATATTATGACTACCCTTAAAGGAATTTGTGATAATTATAAACTTCGGAGGGTGAGCTTGATATTTACACAAATGCGAAATTTAAGGATATTCACACAATGATTTCCCGAGAATTTTTTTTTTTTTTTTTTTCGCGGGGGTGTGGGGGCGGAGGAGATGACAGAAAATTGGCTCTCTTTTTTCTTGAAGATACCACTAGACTCTATTTATTAATAGATTTTCACGAAAGATATAGGTCAGTCCAAAAAGGTTATAGAGAATTTTCTTTATGGTTTTCTTTTCCAAAAGGTTATAGAGAATTTTCTTTATGGTTTTCTTTTCAAAAAGGTTATAGAGAAGGAAAGGGGAGAACGGCATTTTCCCACCCAAGGTTTGGCAAAACGACCCTTTCCCACCCATCAAATTTCAAAATGGTACTTTTCCATCCTACATCCGGTTTCGTTTCTTCGTTAATATTTGACTAAAAAGACGAAAATACTCTTAAATAGTTTATTTCTTAAATAGGTTTCATCAGGTTCTTATTGCTTTGGATGATCAGAGAATGTTATGTGAAGGACAGGTTCAGCGAGCTAAGAAGGTTGTGATTGATTTGGTGAATAGTGTGCTTGATCAGAAAGATTTCAACATGGCTTTGGCTCATCGGAATCGGTCTTTTGGGAGGAATAACTTGAAGGATGATCACAATCGATCCTTGGGGCATTTTCGATCATTTTCATGGAGTGTTTCGAGGTCTTGGTCGGTCGCTCAGCAGTTGCAGGCGATTGGGAATATTTTTTATGCTTCAAAGGGTAATGAAATTATGGCTACAAATGGGCTTGCCATGTTGGTGTACACCATGAGTTCTTTATTGTTGTTTGTAATGTGGGTGCTTGTGGTGGCTACTCCATGTCAGGATGGTGGTTTGCAAGTGCATTTTCCGGTGTCTCGGCAATTTATTTGGGCGGGGCCGATGATGGTATTGCACAAGAAGATTTTGGAGGAGTACAAGAAACGAGAGATGCTTGTGGGTTGATGAGAGAGATTCATCTAATTGAGAATTAGAATAGGAAGTTTGTGTTAAGAGTCTTAAGAGAGGAGAGAGTGATGATCCACTTTTGAGTTGTTCTTAGTTCTTGAGTCTTGAAGATTCTTGAACTAATTTGAGAGAAAGTGAACAAAAATCAGAAGAAAAATGTAAAGAGGGCTAAGTACGAGCTGTAGCTAAAGAAGGGAAAGAAAAGTGTGACTTAATTGCTAACTGATTGTATTTTCTTGTTAAGCCTCTTATATAAAGACTGAGATTAGTACAAAAACGCATCGTTTTACTTACTTACAATCTTTACAAAACACACCCAAAGTATACTTGCAAAGTTTACAGAAAACACCCTTACTTGCTTTTATTCCTAATATTCCCCCTTAAACAAAAGTGTCCCAAACACTTGTCACATAGCTACTCATTCTTGTACTTAATATTCCCCCATAAACCACACGGTCAATGAATGTTCCAGCAAGTTTTTTTTTCAGTCATACATCATACCAAAAATATTTTGGTAATTATCAGAGACAGATCCATCACTATTTTCCCATTCGCATACCAACAACAATAGCATTTCAATATCAATTTATCAACATTCTTGATTATTAACACACCGTATAAGAGAACCAAACTCAACACCTTAACCTTCCAACATACTACACAATCTCAGTCCTGATTATCCAGCAAGTTTTTTTTTCTGTCATACATCATACCAAAAATATTTTGGTAATTATCAGAGACAGGTCCATCACTATTTTCCCATTCGCATACCAGCAACAATAGCATTTCAATATCAATTTATCAACATTCTTGATTAGTAACACACCATATAAGAGAACAAAACTCAACACCTTAACCTTCCAACATACTACACAATCTCAATCCTGATTATCCAGAAACACCAATGTACACCAGCAATAGAAAGATTAACCAAGCAAGTGGCATAGAAGCCACAGTCAACATTTCAGCAACAAATTAAACATTCTGATCATCCAGCAATAGAAAAATTAAGCAGGCATTAAGCAGATAGTAGATAAACAAACTCAACACTTTAACCTTCCAACATATTACATAACCTCAATTCTGATTATCCATACCACCAATGCATATTAGCAACCATATTCTGATTATCCAGACCACCAATGCATATCAGCAATAGATTAAGTATTTAGCAACCGATTAAAACATTTTGATCATACAAAACACCAATGCACCTCAGCAATAGATTAAACACTCTAATCATCCAACAGCACCAATACACATCAGCAATAGAAAAAAACTAAGCAAAACACCAATGCACCTTAGCAACAGATTAAACACTCTGATCATCCAGCAGCACCAATACACATCAGCAATAGAAAAAACTAAGCAAAACACCAATGCACCTCAGCAACATATTAAACACTCTGATCATCCAGTAGCATCAATACACATCAGCAACAGAAAAATTAAACAAGTATTACTCAGGTAGCACAGAGGTCACATTGAGTTTTTCTTTTAAATAAGTGAACTGATTGCAGGGAAGAGCTTTAGTTAAGATATCTGCCACTTGATATTCAGAAGCCACATATTGAACACTCACTTGCTTCTTTGCCACCAGATCTCTAACATAATGCACATCAATTTCGATGTGCTTGGTCCTAGCATAAAATACAAGATTCGAAGACAAAGCTTCAACACTCATGTTGTCACACCAAATAACTGGACAACCATTTACCAAGATACCTATTTCTTCAAATAAATTTCGAATCCATATAAGTTCTGTAGATGTTGTGCTTAAAGACCTGTATCCTGCTTTTGTAGATGATAAAGAGACTGTTTTCTATTTCTTTGAACTCCATTGGACCAGATTACCTCCAATGAATACAGCATACCTGCTGGTAGACCTTCTATCATCCATATCACTGGCCTAATCTGCATTAGCATATGCTTCCACAAAAAAATGATGTTTCTTAGTAAACAAAAAACCATGGTTTAGAGTGCCTTTTATATACCTAAGGACTCTCTTGCAGGCTGTCCAGTGATTAATAGTAGGTTGTTGTAAAAATTGACTTAACTTGTTCACAGCAAAGGAAAGGTCAGGTCTGGATAAAGTTAGGTACTGTAGGCCCCCAATGATGCTTTTGAACAATGAAGGCTAATAAAAAACAACACTATCTTCCTTCCCCAATCGAACTCCAGTAGCCATAGGTGTATTGCAAGGCTGATTCATGCATACCAACCTTTACTAATAATTCTTGAGCATATTTGCTTTGTGTCAACAACACTCCCTTGCTATTTTTATTGACTTCAAAACCAAGAAAATAGTTCACAGGACCGAGTGTTTTTAAAGAAAAACTATTGTTCAAATCAGTCACCACTTCATCAATCAATTTCTTATTATTACCAGTCACCAAAATATCATCTAAATAGACTAGTAAGTAAACTATATGAGAATCCTTCTTATAAAAAAACAAACTAATATCATAAATAGAGTTCTGAAATCCCCAGCAAAGAAAAGCAGTTTTTAACTTCTTAAGGCTCTTGGAGCTTGTTTAAGGCCATATAAGGTCTTATGTAGTTGTTACACCTGTTTAGGCTGAGATAAATCAGTAAAACCTTCTGGTGGAGTCATAAACACTTGTTCACTCAACTCTCCATTAAGAAACGCATTGTTGACATCTAGTTGTTGCACTTCTCATTCATTATAAACAGCCAGAGATAAAATAATCCGAATAGTTGCTGCTTTAACTACAGGTGAGAAGGTCTCAAAACAATCAAGGCCAGGGGTTTGTTGAAACCCCTTGGCCACAAGCCTAGCCTTATACTTGGACAGTGAACCATCTGAGTGAAGTTTGGTTTTAAAAACCCACTTACTACCAACAACATTCATTCCAACTTCATAGGGTACAAGAGTCTAGGTTTGATTCTTCAACAAAGTTTGATATTCAGCCTCCATGGCTTCTTTCCACTCAAGAGTTTGTAAGGCTTCTGTAATGGATTTTGGTTCAAGTAAGATAGTGTTGGTAGATAGAAGAGCTTGGGGTGGATTAGTGAGACCACAACTCTTAGACCTGGTAATCATTGGATGAACATTTTCAATGCTGATAGAAGGTTGAACAAAGGCTGTAGAATGTGCTATGGGAAGTACAACTTCAAGGTGAATTCCAGGATTATGTGTGGCTGTGGTTGGTACTTCAGAGATACCTATGGAGGAGGATAAACAATGAGAATCAGTATCAGGGAAGGTTTCTTTTGGAGAAGAAAAACTGCAGTCTTGAACAGGTGGTGTAATGGAATCTGTGGATCTGAGAGAATCATTCTGACATATAACAGAATCTGAAGGTGAGTCCTTAGATATTGAGGAGGGTTGTGGAAGAGGCCATGATTGATAAATAATATTGAAACCAGAAGATACAATAGTGGGAGAGGTAGGTTCTGCAAAATGAAATCCTGTTCTGAACGAAAAATATGTCTCTTGAAATTTCACTTGTTTTCACTATAAACACTCGGCCAAAGGCATTCATACATCAATACCCTTTATGATCAAGACTGTACCCTAAGAACACACACTTCTCAGTATGGAAAGATAACTTATGTTTTTGGTAGGGTCGAAGAAATGGATAACAGGAGTAGCCAAACACCTTCAAATATGTATACTTTGGTGACTGCTTGAATAATGTTTCATAGGGTGAAATAAACTCTATAGCAGCTAAAGGAAGCCTATTTAGAAGGTATACTGTTGTGCTAAACGCAGACCACCAAAATTTAAGGGGCATGGCAGCATAAGCAAGTAAAGACACTCCAAATTCAATAATAGTCTTATGTTTTCTTTCCACTTTCCCATTTTGTTGATAACGATATGGACAAGGATGTCTAAACTTACTACCATGTTTTTGTAAATAACTAGAAAAATGTCTGAATTCTCCTCCCCAATCTGTTTGCAAACACTTCATTTTTGCATCCAGTTGTTTCTCAACAAAACAGTGAAACTGAAGAAACACACTAAATGCTTCTGATTTTAGCTTTAAGGGATAAATCCAAGTGTATCTACTAAAATCATCAACAAAAATAATATAGTATCTATAACCTTCTGTGGACCAAAAAGGTGCAGGCTCCCATAAGTGAGAATAGACTATTTCTAATGGTCTAAGAGCCCTAAAAGTAGAAACTGGAAACTCACACTGCTGTAGCTTTCCATATTGATAGGCTTCATAGAAAAAAAATGCATTTCCAGAAGCAGAATGCTTTACGTGTAGTATGTCAAGCACATTATGTAGAATGTTCTAACTAGGATGACCTAGTCTTGCATGCCAAAGAGAAACAACATTCAATGACTCATCAAAAACAAAATTCTTAGACTTATTAGCAATAGAACAATCACTATCAGAACTATGACAAAATTCTAAAAACTTCTCTTTATTAGACAGAGATGAAGTAACTGCATGGGAAGTAAATGCTGAGGAACCTGAGTATTCAGACTAAAAAGTAGAACCAACAGTGGAGCTGCCAAGTGATGGCAAAGTGAGTTGGTAGAGACCATCCTTCACTACCCCTTGTAAGAGCACAACCTTGTTGTGTTTATCCTTTATTAAACAATAATCAGCATGAAATTCCACAATCACATGATTATCCTTAGTGATTTGAGATATGCTCAACAGATTTTTTGCAATATGAGGCACACAAAATGTTCTGAAGTTGTAAAATCCTATTAGATTCAGTCGAGGGTAGTAGTAGTATACCTATGTGTGTGATAGGAATAGATTGGCCATTGCCAACCTAGACTTGAGATCCTCTCTGATAAGGTGACTTTAATATCAGATTAGAGACATCTGCAATCATACGGTTTGATGCCCCAGAATCCATGTACCAGGATTTATCAGCAACTGTTTGTGGTGTGGCAATATAGAATTTGAAATTGGCAAGACAGTGCGGTGATAGGTCGTCCCCATGGTTGAGTTGTTGGTAGAAGTCACAAGACCAGACTGAGGAAAGGACTGAAATTCAGGTACTTGTGAATGATATCTGGGTGTAGTGGGACTTGGTGAAGAACCTCTAGTACCACTAGTAGCTGAGAAATCATGAAAAACATCATAGGAGCTGACAGCATTTTTT
The DNA here is from genome assembly GCA_026225825.1 of Pistacia integerrima. NCBI lineage: Eukaryota > Viridiplantae > Streptophyta > Magnoliopsida > Sapindales > Anacardiaceae > Pistacia > Pistacia integerrima. The sequence continues at coordinate 38,637,103 of CM047747.1, forward strand.
GGTTGTAGGAAATTTGTTGCATAAAGAACTTGAACTTGAGCAGCAGAATCATGAGAACTTCCAGAGTATTGCTGGGTATTGGTAATAGAAGGAGGTATGGGTGAGTTAGCTGGTTGGATTGAAGAAGGGTTGTGAGGTTGAAACCCATGATAGTCATAATCAAACCGATGGTAACATTGCAGAGCTAAATGACCAGGTTTGCCACACACTTGACAAACTAGTCTAGGCCTAAAATAGCCTCTGCCACGACCTCTGCCTCTCATTCCATTGTTATTAAACTGAAAACCACCAGTAGGAAGATATTGGGCAGTTGCAAGGTGAGGTGATACAGTAGTGTACATGGCCAGATTAGGAGGCTGTTGAGTATACCCTTCATGATGTGTATATGTCATATTCGGTTGAACTAAAGAGCTAGACCCAGGATTCTGAAAAATGCCTCCCCTAAGACCAAGCTTCTAAACTGGTGAAGTGCTATTAAAATTCTGAACTGGTGACACATTATTTGGATCAATCGAAACTTGCTTAGTAGCTAGTAAAGCAGAGGTCATTTGCTCATGAAAGCAGGTCATTACACTGTTTTGTTTTTCAATGCGCATCTCATGTTTATGTAACAGTAGTTGTGCTTCTTGAATAGTGGTACTACTACTGTTAGCAATAAGGTTTGCTACCATGGCATCATATTCTGGACCTAAACCATCCAGAATATATAATAGTAACTCTTTTTCTCCAATTTGAACTCCACTTGCTACCAACTCATCACCTATTTCGTTCATCCTCAAAATGTATTCATTAACACTCATGGACTCCTTTTTGGTACTTTGCAACAAATTCCGTAAGTGCAGATTCCTAGCCTTAAAGAATGATTGAAAATACAACTCTAATGTGTTCCAAATCTCATACGCACTTATACACTTGGCTACATGTCTAAACATGGATTCAGAAATAGAGGACACTAACCAGCTCACTAAAAATTGATCAGTTTTCTTCCAATCAAAGTATTTTGGATTAGGTTTCTTAACAGTTTGTTCAGAATCAACCATTTTGTCAACTATAAACATAGGAGGACATGGATTCACACCTGTTACAAAGCCGTCGAGCTCGTCAGAGGCAAGTGCAAGTAGAGTCGAGATCTCCAAAGAATCGTAGTTCCTTTCCCCTAATTTGACTGAAAGAGTTGGAAGTGAAGAGTGGGCTACTGAACTCATTGCCCGCGCAATGTCAATTTGCTCTTTAACAACCTTCAAACCAGAATCCAAGATCTCAGAAGTCAGATTCGCCATGGACGTGTGTCGGTGGCTCTGATACCATAAAGATTCTTGAACTAATTTGAGAGAAAGTGAATGAAAATCAGAAGAAAAATGTAAAGAGGGCTAAGTACGAGTTGTAGCTAAAGAATGGAAAGAAAAGTGTGACTTAATTGCTAACTGATTGTATTTTCTTGTTACAACTGAAAACAAACAGTAACATCCTCTTATATAGAGACTAAGATTAGTAAAAAAATGCATCGTTTTACTTACTTACAATCTTTACAAAACACAGCCCAAGTATACTTACAAAGTTTACAGAAAACACCCTTACTTGCTTTTATTCCTAATAAGTCTTGACCACCCCCCTCCTTTTTTTTAATTTATCTCTTTAAAATTATTATTTTAATTTGTAGATCACTGTACAATTTTTTATTTTTAGTTTCTCTCTCTTTTGTCAACTGAAGAAACTAAAGGATTCAGAGAGAGAGTAGATAGAGAGAAACAGAGAAAAGAAGAGAACAGAAGCAAAAGATTGCACATAGACTGGTCAGCAACAAGTTTTTTTTAGGAAGAAGAAGAAACTTAGAGATATATAAATAATAGAAAAGGGAAAAAAAAGCTTGTGATTCAGGTAAGAGTTTTTAGTTCGGTTTTCTAAGAGAAAAGAACTGAGAGTCTTTAATTGTATGGGAAAAAAATGTGTTTTTGTCATTTGGGTGTTTTATATTTTGTTAGATTTCATTTTCATTTACAATCAAATATACTTGAAAGATTACACTCAAGTATGACAAAAAGAATATGAGGAAGTTTATATTATGAGCCCTGGTGGATCAGCTAAGTGTAGTGGCTGTTATTTTTATATTGTTGTTATTATTTGAGTCTACATTTGAGCAACTTGAGACCTTGAGCTCACCCAATGGGCGAGTTGCTCTACTTGAACTCATATCCTCACTTAGGATAAGAAGTACAGATTGGCCGATAAAATCTAACCTTGCTTAGTGTGGAATGATATAATAAATTAATTAAGAAATAAACTATTTAAGGATATTTTCATCTTTTTAGTCAAATATTAACATAAAACATTAATGAAATCCGACGAAAGGTGTGAAAATGTCATTTTGAAACTTGACAAGTGACAAAATGCCGTTTCGCCAAACCCTGGGTGGGAAAAGGTCGTTCTCCCCAAGGAAAGAAAATCTAGCCCTCTTTTTTCCTTCGAAGGGACAACCTGATTCTCTTTATTGACAAAAGAGATTAGCTTGTGGAAAAAAATTGGATAAAGTTGTGGTTTGTGGACGCTGATAATGAGAGCCATTACAGAAAGATAAAATATTGAATATATATATATAATCTTTATCTAATTGTGATCTTATCATGTATCTAAAAGGTATAATTCAAGACAGCTCATAGTTTTATAATAAAATGAAAAACTAGTGAAGAGTGTCGATTATTATCCTTATAATCGTTGATAAAAGAATGTTAATATATATATGTTGCAAAAGGGTGGCTAATGAGAAGTGCAATAGCACTTCAAATTTAATCACCACTTCTATCTTCCACCATTGGAGGTAGATACAATTCAAGACAGCTCATACTTTTATAGTAAAATAAAAAAATTAGTCAAGAGGGCCGATTAATTATCCTTATAATAGTTGATATATATATATATATATAAGGTTTAGGGTGGCTAATGAGAAGTGCAATAGGACTTCAATTTTAATCATCACTTCTACCTTCCACCATTGGAGGTATTATGCATATTGTTTTTGCCAATGCTACATTGGATTTGGAATATTTTGAGGTTAACCTATATGTCGGGTTTTGCATCAACATCCTTTTATTATTATTATTCCTTTCTTATGTAGTAATAATACCCAGTACAATTTTGCACCTCTTAAAGGTGTAATTACAGGTAAATCCCTAAAAGTTTCAGTAATAATGCCCAGTATAATTGCAAATCCGGATTCTGACCTTTTTATGAAAACACATAGGCATATAGGATTATTGATGTATCCTTCATCAAATATTCATTAAGATGATTATACCACATTCATCCTGATTGTTTCAACTCATATAACAACCTTTGCAATTTTATTGAATACATGTTCCTTTTATTTGCTTTTGGCACTTTGAATCCTTCAAGAATTTTCATATAGATATCAGTATCCAGTGTATCATACAAATACGTAGTGACAACATCCATGAAACGCATATCAAGTCCTTCTGAGCCCGATAAATTAATCAAGTATTCAAATGTAATCACCTCTATCATTGGTGAATACATCTCATCAAAGTCAATCCCGGGTCTCTACAAGAAACCTTAAGCCGCTAGTCTGGCTTTATATCTAGCAATATCATTTTTTTCATTCCGTTTACTTGTGAATACCTACTTGTACCCAACAAGTTTCACTTTTTCAGGCATTTGGACTAGAGGTCCAAATACATTACGTTTTGTTAGGGAGGTTAATTCTGCTTGAATTGCCTCTTCCCATTTTGGCCAATCATGTCTCTTTCGACATTCATCAATTGAGCATGGTTTAAACTCACCATTCATAATTTCAGTAGCTACTGTGTAAGAGAATATGTTATTGACAATCGTTGTCTCACGATTCCACTTTTCTTTACTATGAGCATAGTTCATAGAGATTTCTTCATTTCTATTTTCTTGTATTCCTTCAGGGATTTCTTTCTCTTTAGTGGCTTCTGTCATTTCAAGGATTGTTAACTCTTCTAGAGTTAGTTTATAAGATGTGAAATTGTCAATTATTCCAATATTGGCACCTATTTGATTCTGTGCCTTTTGTTTCCTAGGAACAATATCCTTGGCTCCGACAGGCCTACCATGATTCTGCTTGTAACAAATGAATTGATTACTGCCTGCATGGATTGTTCATTGGTAACATCAATCCTTGCTGGTGTATTGACAGCAAGAATGTATGATCTTGTAAATGTATCAGGCATTTAGTTGGCAATGTTTAGCAAATGTATTATTCTTTACATTTCAATTTCAGATTGAGATGTGTGAGATCTAAATGAGACATAGAATTCACTTTCCAAGAAAGTTCACGCCTTACTTCAAGAGGCTTTGCCTTTTCCCCTAAAGGAGGAAACATTGTCTCATCAAAATGGCAATCGGCAAAATGTACAATAAATAGATCACTCGTCAAGGGCTCACTATATCTGATGAGGATGGTAAGTCATAGCCAACATATATTCCCAAACGATGTTGGGGTCCCATTTTGGTGCTTTGACAAGGTGCAATTGGAACTTGCACAGCACAACCAAAAGTTCTTAAATGGGATATATTAGGCTAATGTCCAAACACAAGTTGTATTGGAGAATATTGATGATATGCAGTGGGTCTTAGGCAAATTAACATCGTAGCATGTAAAACATGCATGAGCCCAAACAGAAGTCGGTAATTGCATACATAAAAGCAAAGTTCTTGCAATTAATTGGATGCACTTTATAAATGACTCTGCCATACCATTCTGGGTATGTTCATGTCGTACTAAGTGCTCAACATCAATTCACATTGCTGTACAATAGTCATCAAATATTTTTGAGGTGAACTCATCAGCATTGTCTAAACAGATTGCTTTAATTGGGTAATTGGAAAGTGTCTCTTTAATTTGATAATTTGTGCCAGCAATCTAACAAAGGCAACATTACGGGTAGATAGCAGACAAACATGTGACCATTGTGCCGATACGTCAATTAATACCATAAAATAGCGGAAAGGTCCACTTGGTGGATGAATAGGTCCATATATGTCCCCTTGAATTCTTTGTAAAAATGATGAAGATTATGGATCAACTTTAGTGATGGATGGCTTAAGTGCCAATTTGCCTTGTGAGCAAGCAATACAAACACTCTCATTAGGTGACGGAATCTTCAGGTTCTTTAATGGGTGCCCATGTGAGTTTTCTATGATCATACGCATCATAGTAGATCCTGGATGACCATGACAGTCGTGCCAAATCTTAAAAAGTTCAAGATCAGTGAACTTCTGGTTCATAACCACATAGATTTCAACATTCGCCAGAAATGTATAATATAACCTTGATGAGAAAGTAAGGAGTTTCTTCGGTACATGCTTCTGGCATGAAATATTAGAAGTGATGCATAGAAACTCTCCATCATTTTCACTCGAAGTTTCAAAAGATTTCAGTTGCCATAATAATATAATCATATAAAAAATATATTTTATCTTTCTTGTAGGAAAGATTTTAAGGTATGGAACTTTATGCGAATGAAATATCAACGGTTGCCTCAGCACCTTCAGGCAAGAGTTTATGATCCAAAACTGGTAATGGGAGCTCTACTAAATTTGCTAGGGAAGTTAAATTTGATGGAATTTTAGAGTATTGGATGTTTACATGGGTTGAAATAAAGGAGAGTTTAAGTCTAGCCTTGGTGAAGGCAATGTAGAGTTAAAAGAATGTCGTCATATGGCCAAAGGCAGGCATGGAAGCATATCACAATATGAATGAATATCTGTAGCCATTAATCTGTTTTTTCTAGTGCTAAATTGCGGAGTGAAAAACAGAGGAAAACAGGGAAAGAAAAAAATACACTTCTATATGTTTGTTGAAATCCCTGTGCGAGTTTCCCCCACCAAACCTTGTCATCATCGGGAAATGGTTAAATACAGTTTTTTTGTCATATAGGTTTCTATTAGGGGATCAAATCCCAAACCTTGTAGAAACAAATCACAAATCTGACCATCCAACTAAGTCTTTGTGGGTAGATGAGGCTGCTTTTGTTCTCTTTGTTTTTGAGAGATAAAGTATGATTACCTCATTTCGTGGAGCTTTGTTTTTTATTTTGTGTTGTGGTGTAAGGATGTAAGTGGTGAAGAAGAGGGTTTTAGTGATGAAACTGAGAACATCTGTGGCTAGTTATTAATTTTATTAACTTAGGAAGGATTGTAAAATAATTTCTTAATTTATTTAATAAAGGGGATATTCCAACCGTTAAATCAAGTCAAAGTGAATATTCCATAGACAAAGACTAACCTTGGATGGCATTTTGTAATTTTTTATTCACCTGTGGTGGGAAAGTATAAGCAAATGTTATTTCAGTAAAATTAGGGTGGAAAAATATATTTTGGTCTAGTTGATTTAGGATGCGCTGCTGCATTATTTTTTATAATGATTTTAATCCTGGAGCGGAAGCAAGTGTTACATGGCCCGGGCTACAGCCAGGGTCAAATTTTGTGTAAAAAATGGCAAGACTACGATGAGTTTAGTCAATATTTAATCACTAAAATTAGGATAAATTAAATATTGTTTTAGTAATTGAATACTGGTTTAGTAAGCTTCATATGTTATGTGCACTAATTATTTTAATAAAACTAATATCATAGTCTTTATAAAAGCTCATTAATTTTACAACTTTCTCATATATATATACAAAAGCTATTTGTTATATATATGAAAATCAATACTTTTTTTTTTTATCATTTTAAATAAAATTTATAATCCTGGTAAAATAATTGCAATTTGTATGCCAATTTTATTTTTTTAAAAATATTTCTTCTATTTCATCAAATCCTAATTAAAAGGAATTTCATTTTTCTTATTATTCGTAATTAAAAAAAAAAATCCTAATGCTTAAATAAACAAGTTAATTATACATTATATAGTACCCACTCCCTTATATCTCACCTAAATAATTTTCTGGCTTTGAATACAACCCTTTCTTTTGTCTCTACAAGAAGATAATTTCAATTTCCCTAACATGAGAAAATAATAATAATTTATCTATTTTTATTCTATTTATTAAATCAATTTACATGATGTAAATGTGATTTTACTACCTTTATAATATCTCATTTTTAGCTGTTGTTTAGAAAAAAAATTCAGCCCTTCCTAAAATAAATTTCTGGTTTCGCCTTTTTTTAATTAACCCGTCCAGAAAATAATTTTTGGGTTGACTAACAAAATTTTTAAATATGTATACTAAAAATCTTTGCTAGTATTTTACTCAAATATTTTACAGGGTTAAATATGCAGTTATTGTCATTGCTGACTATTGAGTTCATTTAATTTGCAGTTATAAGCTATAAAAATTAAAAAAAAAAAATAGGAGAGACAAAGTTGATGCATAACACATTACTTCAGCTTGTCAAACAGTTATGCAAGGTAATTGTAGATGATAAAAACGACTGTGGAACAGCTTATTTGATACTAAAATGACCGCTCCTTTTAGCGGCAGAATTGAGATTCTACGAAATTGAGGAAGAGATTATAAAGTCATATACTGATGCAATATGGTTTACAAATGAAAAAAAATCAAAATATGGACTGAATGATCGCAAACATTTGTTATTAATTTTTGAAGACTTTGACAAGAACAAGATCTTGCCTAGCTAGCTCCTAAAAATAGACTAAATGTCATTCCTGGTGCAGCCATGCAGATGCAACATGAGTTACTATGGTTCAAGGTAAGACTTCTTATGAAACATTATGGGCCCAATTAAAAAATACTTGTTATAACAGAAACTTAATACTGATCTTTACACCAACACAAATCAATCACACCAAGAAACAATAAAACACAACAAGAACAAACACACAAACAAGCCACGATTTACCGTGGTTCATTTATCCTTTTATGGATAAGCTACATCCACGTTGAGCTCAAGAACAGTATGAGCTCGCTGCACTTCGATTATTAAGAACAATCAAGGTTACACAGATTCAACACTCACCAGATCTACCCAATTACAAACTGCAATCAGCCTTACAAGATACTCTCTGAATATCCCTAACCCGAGAGAACAACACTCTCACCTGAATGATTAAACTCCCTAACCACTCGACTGATTTAACTCACAATCTGGAAAAATAATCTCAACCCTAACACAGAGAAGTGCAAACCTAGAAAACCCTAAAATATGTGTGTGTCTGCTAATCTGAACGAAAGTGTGTTTATATATGGTTTGACTTCGTGGTTGATCCCGGCCGTTAGATCTGGAGTGCATCCTGCGGTCTAAATTTGTCCCTGTCAATATGTCTAAAACGACATCGTATTCTTGTTACTCAAAACGACGCTGTTTCAAGCTTCCACATTTAACAATACTATTTGGGAAGCGAAAACTCTACAATAGGACAAATATAAGTGGGCTTGTCTAATGTGTCATATTAGTGTATTTGTATGGGAGGAGTCTCTATTTCTATTGACAGAGTCTATTAGTACTGTATATGGAATGAGGGATGTCAAAATGACCCATGGGTTTGGGGCTCCTAAGAGTTTGGGTTTCGTTAGTAAAATTTTGGGGTGAGTTGGACTTGAGTACCAAAAGTATATAAGTATGAATAAATAATTATTTAATATTAAAATTATTATTTACTTTTTAATTAAAAAAAAGACAAAAAAAAAAAAAAAAACCTAACTCCTATAATCTTAGTCCTACATTGATTAACTTCAAATTGTTTTTTTGTCATCTCTCAACTTGTGAATATGAAAATAAGGAATGTTATTGAATGTTTAATATATGATTACTAACATCATATATTTTAATCAACTTTAAAATTGTATGAACATTGAGCTTATGTTAATTTGTTTCTTTTATATTGTAAAATTAAGTAGTATAGGTTATCAATTATTTGATGAATTATAATTTACATTAATTGGAATCAGATTTATTATAAACTTATAATTAAATTCAAAATCATTTTATTTCTTTTGTTTATAACTTGTTTTGATAATTTTTGTGGTTGAATTATTAAACTTTGAGTATAAATTTTGTATTAGATAATTAAAATTATTATTTATCATTTTGATTAATTTATTCAAAGAAATAGTTTTTATATATATCACAAATGGGGCGATAAAAAAATTTTGTCTAAAAAAGTAACCCAAACCCAAACCCGCCCCATTTTTTAGAATGGATAATAGGTTGGATTTGAGTATTTATAAAAGAGATGAGCATAGGCATGGATTTCTTAGTATCCAACCCTCCCCATTGACAATTTGACATCTCTATATGGGAATATATGACTGAATAAGATGACAATTTGACATCTCTATATGGATTTCGCAATTTTTGAAATTTATATTTTTGTAATTAAGAAGTTTATCTTATGCAGGAATTAGAGAAGATTGTACAGCCTGCGTACAAAGTGGACAAGAATCGTAATGAAGAAACTCCAGCGGCGATATTTACTAAGGCACATAGGGAACTCGTTAAAGAAGGCCAGGATTGGATGAAAGTTGTAGCAAACTCATGCTCAGTAACAGCAGCACTCATTGCCACAATAGTATTTGCAGCAGCAATCACTGTACCTGGTGATTACAATGGTGCTGGCATACCAAATTTTTACAAACAGATGCAGTCTCTTTCTTCTCATCAATTGCTGCCATCATAATGTTCTTGTCCATCCTCACAGCACGCTACGCAGAAGATGATTTTCTTTATGTCCTGCCCAAAAGGTTAATATGGGGTCTTGTTATGTTGTTCCTCTCTCTAACATCGTTGATGGTAGCGTTTTGTGCCAATGTTTTTCTGGTGTTCTGCGACAGAAAGGCGTATTGGATACTTGCTGCAATGCTCGTATCAGCTTTAGTCCCTCTGTACTTGTTTGCGTCTTCAGATTACCCCCTCGTCTGGGAATTGATGGTTTCCACATACGGCTCCGGCATCATCCGCAAGGAAAGAACGTTTTATGAGATAATTAAGGAAAAAGGTTTGAAGTTAGTCTTTTACTGTTGCTGCTTTGGCTGTATTAGTACTCCTTCCAAAAATACCGCTTGATGCTCCCTGTTCTAGATTATCTCATATAAATATTTCTTGTTAGGAAAAAATATGATGTGTTCTCTTTTTTTATTTTTTCGTCTTTTTATTTTCACGTAACACTTCATTGAATTAAATTCACTTATACGATGTTTAAATAAAAGTTTTTGGTTTACATTTTCTTTATATTAATTATTATAGTAATATATCATTAAATTATAATTAATCATTAGTTATATACTAATATGTCAGAAGCTGATCAGAGAGGGAGGCAAGAGAAGCAATATGTTGCTAGGAGTATGCCTTAAAGAAGAGACAGTGAGAAATTCAATTGAATCTTTTGTATTGAGTTTTGCAAGATTATACAGAGTTCAATTTATACAATGTTTTAGAGTATAAATAAGGTAATACAATATTACACCTTAATGGTGAGATTACATGTAATCAACCTATTAATGAAGAATAATTCAGGATATCAAGCCTTAATCCCAGCTTGCCATCTTGTAAATACGTAATATTTGCTTTCCAAATTACATCACTCTCCCTCAAGCTGGTGGTTTGTAAATGTCGAAAACACCAAGCTTGCCAAGCAAAAATGAATGCTGTCGACTACATAATGGTTTTGTAAAGATATCCGCTAGTTGTTCTGAGGTGCGAATATGCATGGTCTTGATTACTCCTTCCTGAATTTTATCCCTGACGAAGTGGCAGTCAATTTCAATATGTTTTGTCCTTTCACGAAAAACAGGATTTGCTACTATGTCGTTTGCGGCCTTATTGTCACAGTACAAGACGACCGGTTTTCTTACTTGAGCTCCTAAATCCTTTAATAACCCGAGAATCCAAATGATTTCACACGTGGCTTTTGCCATAGCTCTATATTCTGCTTCAGCGGAGGAAAAGGACATTGTTGACTGTTTTTTCGTTTTCCAAGAGATCAGAGATCCACCAAGCTTTATACAGAAACCAGTAAGAGATTTTCTTGTCATTGGACATGTAGCCCAATCGGAGTCACAAGATGCCACCATACTCACATTTCCATTCCGAGGTAAAAGAAGTCCTAGGCCAGGGCACCCTTTTAAATATTTGAGTACCTTTGTTGCAGCCTCCATATGGGATTGCTTTGGTCCATGCATGAATTGACTAAGGATGTGGACAGCATAGCTGATGTCTGGACGTGTCATGGTAAGATAGATTAATCGTCCCACAAGTCTCTGATAACTTGATGGATCTTTTAGCGGTGGATCATTGTCTAAGACTGAAGTTGCATTGTCATATTGCTGAGTGGTGAGCTTGGTATTTTGTTCAACGGGTATGGCACTTGGTTTGCATGCAGATAATCCTGAGTCTGATACAAGCTCAAGTACGTATTTTTGTTGACTAAGAGATATCCCTGCCACAGATCTTGCAATCTCAATTCCCAAGAAGTACTTTGGCTCCCCCAAATCTTTTTTGTGGAAATGTCTATGTAAACGCTCTTTTAAAGCCTTGATATCATCATTTCCTGTGATAAGGATGTCATCCACATAGATAATAAGGGCGATAAATGAGTTACCTCTTTTCCAAGAGAATATTGCATAGTCATGTTTGGATTGATTAAACCCTATGCCAACAAGAGCTTCTGTGAATTTTGCATTCCATTGTCGAGATGCTTGTTTCAGACCATAGAGGGACTTTCGCAGATGACATATAGTATTCTCCCCTTGTTAGCGAATTCCTAGAGGTAGATCCATATAAATCTCTTCATGTAAATCACCATGAAGAAAGGCATTATGAACATCCATTTGGTGGAGAGACCAATCTTGAATGGCAACAATGGAAAGGAAGGTCCTAACGGTGACATGTTTGGCAACGGGAGAAAAAGTGTCCTGATAGTCAAAACCTTCTCGTTGAGTAAAGCCCTTGGCCACAAGGCGAGCTTTGTATCGTTCAATGGAACCATCTGCTCGATGCTTGATCTTGTAAACCCATCTACAGCCAATAGGCTTTCTGTGTGGAGGGCAAGGGACAAGATCCCATGTGTGGTTTTAGGCCAAGGCTGTAAGTTCATCAACCATGGCTTGCCGCCAATGTTCATATTGGACAACGTCAATGTAACTAGAGGGCTCATGGCTATCGGAGATCTGACTAACACAAATCCTGTGGGCAGGAGAAAGTCGGTCATAACTAACATAATTTTAAGTTGGATAAGGAGTACCTAGAATGGCATGTATGGTAGGACAGACATAATCAGCAGTCCGAATGGGAGGTCGAGTGGGACGTGTAGACCGCCGTTGGGTAGGTTCAGGTGCCACAATAGGAGATGTAGGAGAGGAGTCGTCGATAGATGGAGAACACTCAGGAGTGAGTGGAGCATCTGAGAGAGAATCTGATGTACTGTCTGAAGGATCTAGAGGCAACTGAGTGTCAGTGGCAGGCTCCATGGTGAAGAGAGGACTTGTTGGTACTGAAGAGGGATCATCCTCCAGAAAAGGCATTGGAGGTGCAGAACTATTGTCCGGAGCAGTGGCCGTCTCAGAAAATGGGAAACTGTCCTCATGAAATGTGACATCTCTAGAAACTAGAAACCTTCGTTCAATTGGATCATATAAATGGTATCATTTCTTATGCATCGAATACCCCATAAAAATGCACCGAATAGCTCGAGGTCCAAACTTGTCATGGGAATCAAAGACAGTTGAATAGCACAAACATCCAAAGACCCAAAGATGACCAATGTCTGGTGCTTTTCCAAAGAGTAACTCATATGGGGTTTTACCTTTTAAAATTCGGGATGGCATCCGATTGATCAGGTATGTGGCTGTGACCACACATTCTCCCCAGAATGAGACAGGTATGTTGGCTTGGTGTTTAAGGGCACGAGCGACTTCTAACAAATGCCTATGTTATCGCTCAACGACACCGTTCTGTTGAGGGGTGTAGACACAGGAACTTTCATGGAGGATACCTAAGGATAGAAACAATGACGAGCAATGGGAATTGAAGAAATCTCGTGCATTATCAGTTCTAATGCGTTGGACAGATAGGTTGAACTGGGTTGTGACCATGGATAGGAAATTCTGAATGTGTGTGAGTGTTTGTGTTTTGGAGGTCATGAGGTATACCCAGGCTCCCCGCAAAAAATCATCAACTATTGTTAGAAAAAATCTAGAACCGTCATGGTTGGGTGTATGATAAGGTCCCCATATATCGAGATGAATGAGAGCAAATGGGCGTGTAGTGTGTGTGGCACTATTCGGAAAGCTTATGCGAGACTGTTTAGCAAGAGGACAAATTGAACACTTAGGGTGTGGAATTGACGCACTATGACCCAATCTTTGATGCATAATAAATGAATTTTTATTAATACTTGCATTACAATAGGAAAGTTTATTTTCGGTAATACAAGATAATTTTGGGAAAGTTGCGACCAAATCACCCATCCAGTAGTAAAGATCATTTTGAACCTTACCCAAGCCCATTGGTTTCCCAGTCAAAGGGTCCTGAAACTCACACATATCAGGAAGGAATTTTAGGACGCAATTGTTATCACAACAGATTTTGGAGGCAGAAATGAGATTAAACCTAAAACTTGGGACAAATAAAACATTTCTAAGAATTAAATTTTGTGTGAGTTGAACAGTTCCTCTGTGTGTGGCTGGTGTGATATTTTCGTTAGGCAAACGTACGAAAGTGGAGGATTCTGTGGATATATGGGAAAAATACTTCTGGTTGCAAATAATGTGGTCACTAGCCCCTGAATCAATAATCCAGATATCATCTTTAATTAAATTAAAACAAAGAATAGTACCTGCATAGGATGTCGTGTTTGCTCGGGGAATGTTATTCATCATCTGGATGAGCTGTTGGTATTGTTCTGAACTGATCATGGGTGCAGTGACAATGTTTCCAAGATTAGTGGAAGTATGGCTGACAGATGAATTACCAAATTTCTGACTGGGTGGTCGGCCATGGAGCTTCCAACAATTTTCCCGATTGTGATTTCTCCTCTTACAATGATCACAATATAATTTGCCCCTTTTTGATGATCCAGAACCGTTATTTTTGAAAGATCCACTAAACCCATTAGATGCATTAATATGAGATGTGGAATTTTGACCATTTGATGAAAAAATTAGATCTAAGCCGTTGGTTACATTAGTGCCCCCATATGAGTTAAAACCTTTGTCTTCTTGAATCCCCAGCCGCACAAAAACTCCACCACCATTTCCATTTCGCAAAACACCATCTGCCTTTGCTATCCCATAAGCTTTTCCCCTTCCAATTTTCTTTACAACATCAGAGTCTCCTTGGGTAGCAATGAACGCGGCAGGATCAGCAGATCGCAATGAATCTTGGGTGGTTTGGCGTTGACTCTCATCTTGCACCGCCAATTGGTAAGTGCAGTGCAACGATGGGATTGGTGTGGTGGCCAATATTTGGGTGCGAAATGGGAGGAATGCTTCGTTCAGGCCCATGAGAAAATGAATGAGCCGATCTTGGTCCTTAGCTCTCTGGATTTGCTGGAGAGTCGCCGGTGGTCCTTCAAAGGGCTCCACTACTGCATCTAATTCATTCCAAAGGGCATAAAGTTTGTTAAAGTAAGTTGTGACAGTAAGTGTACCTTGCTTTGTTTCGGCAAGTCTTTGTCAGAGGATGAAGATTTTGGCGAGATCAAGTTGGCCATACATTTCTTGAATATTCAGCCACATTTCGTGAGCGTCTTCTGTTTGTGGGAGTCCGGCGGCAATATCCTGGGTCAGGGAATTGCTCAGCCAAGCCCGGACGAGTGTGTTGCATTTTGCCCAATATTTGTGCATTTGCTAATCTTCTAGGGCCAAAAGGGTTCCATCTATGAACCCCTCTTTGTCCTTTGTGATCAATGCTCACCGAAAATTGCGAGCCCAGGTTGCGTAGTTGTTGGATCCAGTGAGAGGTTGTTTCACGAGCACAAGCTCGAAACCATCAGTTGCCGGAGAATAGAGAGGATCACCTAGTTCTGGGCGTTTTACTGAGGGTGATACAAGTTGGAAAAGTGGGTAAGGATTAGAACCTGTCGGGTTGGTATTCAGACCCGACAGATATGGCTTTTGAGTGTTGGTTTGGTTATTTTGGGTGGACTGGTTTGAGGTTGGTGATGTGATGGGTTGGTCGTTGTTTGTTGGTTCAAGCAAATTTCTTTGATGAATTCTGGAAATTTTGGAGAAAAGATTAAAAAAAAAAAAATGTGGCTAACTCAATATGTTGGAATTTGTTGTGGGAAATTGGAAAATCGTCTCTGACTCAAGCTGTTTGCTGTAAGGTGTGGCAGATTGGCTAAAGAAGAGTTGCTGGATGAAAGAGACCCAAGTGCCTTGCTTCATAAAATCTGGAAGACTGGCTAGAGAGGATCAATAATGCGGAAGCAAGAAATTAATAAGATAGCTCTGATACCATGTCAGAAGCTTATCAGAGAGAGAGGCAAGAGAAGCAATATGTTGCTAGGAGTATGCCTTAAAGAAGAGACAGTGAGTAATTCAATTGAATCTTTTGTATTGAGTTTTGCATGATTATACAGAGTTCAATTTATACAATGTTTTAGAGTATAAATAAGGTAATACAATATTACACCTTAATGATGAGATTACATGTAATCAACCTATTAATGAATAATAATTCAGGATATCAAGCCTTAATCCAAGCTTGCCATCTTGTAAATACATAATATTTGCTTTCCAAATTACATCAGTTATTAATATCAATTGTAGAAGTTAGTTTAATTAATTATGTAAAATATTTAAAACTAAAACTGATGTTCATAATACTAATGTAGATAAGACAATCGAAATCTAGGAAACTAAAATACTAGTCTTCTTGATATGAATAATAAAACTGAACTCCTATTAAATTAATATAAATTTTGTTCAATTTTCGACAGTATTTTTATCGAATTAGGAAAATTCGGCATGCTATTGAAGCTTATTTTAAAGGCAGTGGCATTGGATAAAGAACGTTTAATTTTATGTTTTACTCTAAATCTGAAATTTTAATATATTTTATTTATATAAAGTTGTCAGCTCTAAAAAAACTTCAAATATTAATATAAACCCATTGTTTGATTGAAGTTCTAATTATTTCTTGGTTATATTATTATTTTTCTATTTAAACAATGTAAATTTGCAATAGTTTAATCAAATATAAAACTTGGAAAAGAAAAAAGAAGAAGAAAGAAACTAATAAAGAACTTTTCAAAAAGATTAAATGATAGTTATTTTCGCTTTAGGTCTAAAATATATGAAACCCAAAAATTAATTCATGTTGTAAAGAAAAATACTAAATAATTTTGAAAAATACCATGAATTTTGATTTATTTGTGAATTTATAAATTCTTATTTCATTTCATTTAATTTTTTGGTGACGGCTAAATATAAAACTTTTGAAATAAAATTATGGAGGAAGAAGAATAATATTTTTAATTCCAATTATATCCTCACCTAAAATAAAAGATGTGGGCTTGTTTAGAAAAATGAAATCTTACAAATTTGCTGCAACAGCAAAAATCAACTATAGGCTTTAATGAGAAGCCCATTTTTTATATGGACCTGTGAAATCTTATATGTAGTCCTTACAATTTTTCTTTATGGGCCTGTGAAATTGGTCTGTATGGGCCCAAATAGAGTTAAATTTACATTTTAATCTCATATTATCGCTCGTATTGTCTCTATTGATCCAAGGATTTCCGTTACATAATCCTAAACATAAGAGATTTGTATATAGATTTTTATAAACAAATTGATGTAGTACAAAAAGAATAAATGGGTACACATAAAGAGCAATTCAATTAATATTAAATAAATGATGTGGTAAAAACAAAATTATGCTACATTATTTTGTGGATTGGAGTTTGTATGATTAGTTTACATATGTATCACCTTTATGTCTATTAACCTAAAGTTTACAAGTCTTTCTTTAAAAATGAAATTAAAAATATTATAAAATCATATAATCTAATAGAAACTTAAATGTCACAAGTCACTTTCTCACTTATAAGAAATTAGTCGAACGATCAAGTTTATGGTTTACTCCAATATAGTATAAGTTTTGAATCCCCTCATGAGCACCTTTATGACCAAAGGTCATTATTTTCTACTTTTAGAAAATTGTAAGATTTTTCCAAGTTTCATAAAACAATTAAAAAAAGGAGAGAGAAAATTTCGATGTCAAAAGTACTTTATATTATAGTTATGTTACATTATTTTGCGGATTGGAGTTTGTATGTTTAGTTTACATATGTATCACCATTATGTCTATTAACTTTGTCTTTGTGTAAGTGCTTGTATGAACTTTGGACCTCCGGGATGTAGGAATCCTAGTAGGACTTGGGGTATGTGAAGCGTTAAGTTTAGGAATATACCAAGTGTTCAACTTTGTCTTTGTGTAAGACTAGGAATCCCTTGGGAGTATTCTCATAGGATTCGTAGTCCTAAGGAATAGGATCACTTGTAGGACTAGGAGTCCTACTTAGTAAAGAATCCTCCTGAGACTTAGATCCTTGAGGAATGAGGAGTCGTCATGGGATCCATATCCATTAGGAGTCGTGTTGTTGATTTTTGCAAGTGTACGAAATCGTACAAGTAATAAAGTGTATAAAATATGGATATTGAACCCAAGGGAATTACTATTATCAATTACCAATTATACTATCCTGTTACTATTTGATCAATCCAAATTTTATCAAGGAAAACCTAAATTAAATAAACAATTAAATTTAAAAAGAAAACTGAAAAGAGAACAATTAAAATAAACCTTTGGGTAAAAACAAGATGACTAGACCTAGGGTATAGACTTCACACCAACTCTTATTCATATATATCGATTTCTTATGCTAATTTTATTAAGCTCTTCCTATAGGTCAAACTCCCTAAATTTCCAATAAATTTCTCTCGAACAATTATCAAATTAACCCTTAATTATTAACCCGAATTATCTCTAATCAGATTTAAGCAATTAGAGATCATTACGCTCTATGGAGTTTACCAAAACCTCACAAGTCGCGGTAACTTATCTCTAGCGTTTGCTCAACCTATGGTTTTACTACCGTAGATCAACTAAATATCATCTCTCGATCTCAACCTAGTTCATTAGTTCATTTAATTCTTGGGCCCTTAAGAATAAAAAACATTAGGAATAATAGTAAAACTTAGGGAGATTTCTTAATAAAAGTTAATAATCAAAGATAAATACATAATCAAGAGATTGGGCTACATCTTAGCCCTAGAGAATAAATTTAGTTCATAATAAACATGAAAGAAACAATCATCTTTATCAAAACAATCATCATGAGTTTATAAGAAAAGAACAAGGAAAACTTCTCTATATTGTGAATCAAAGCTCCATAACTTCAGTTACTTCTCTTCTTTGCAGATTTTTCTCCTCTTCTTCTCACCCAAGAATCCCCTTTTTAATGCTAAAAGACTTCTATTTATATCCCACAAGGGTTAGGGTTTTATTTTTCTTGATTCTATTTGGTTTTGGACTCTTAACCCTATTCTCCTACCTAAAAACGGATAACCAATTTTTAACTTCCGTGACTGTGGCCCGGAATGTGCTGCGGCACAGTAGCTACTGGAAAAAGTGTGCTGCTACTGGCCTTCTTCCCGCATCATTCCACTGTTCTTCAGAGATGGTGATTTTTGAACCTGATAACAATGAAATTTGGAAAAGTGGTAAACATATGAAATGTAGCCCTTTGAATCAATTTTCAACAGTTTAAGAATCATCTTAATCTGAGTTCTACAGCTCAAGATATTCTCAAAATACCGAGGCATGCTCAAGCTAGAACGTAGTCTAGAATCTTCTCTTTACTTCAACTTCCATAACTTCTTCAATTCAACTCTGATTCTTGATCTGTTTGCTTCCACTCATCACTCATTCCATTGCCAACACGATTCTTCATCCGAGCATAACATTTAAGCCCTAGTAGCCTGAAAAATACTCAAAAATACCCTGTGATCCCGTAAAAGGCAATTATGAAGATATTAAACAACTTTACCAAATTAAGCCTAATTTCTCACAATTAATCCTCATAAACCACTAACTAAATGTGTATTTTCAAACTCTTATTAAGTCAGACTCCTAATCAGACTCAGAGTTGTGAACAATGTCTAGACATTAGCTTTGTCAATGTCTATTATTAGCAGGCAAGCCAACGACCATAATGATCATTTTGAACAAGAAAAGTAGGGCCCATAAGCATTAGTTTGAACATTTACTTGTCTTAGTGGGCAATTAAATACGATATGTACATCAAATCCTTGCCATTCCAATGTATGAATTGATGAAGTCTCGCTTGGTTTGGTATAAAGCTCCATTCATTTTTGCTTTCGGTTAAAGAAAAGACACTCATTTACTAGCAGTGATCAATGAGGGCTACCTGGTGCTAAAGTAGCTCCATTGAACTTCATTTTCCAACAAGGGCGGATCCAAAAATTTCTATTAGGGTGGCCAAATAAAAACTAATTATCTATAACATTCGCATTCTGTTTTTCCAGTCAATATTGTCACAAAAACAAAAAAAATTACATTTACTATAGTCCTCGGCGAGGCTTCATATTGAGGAATCGTTGCATCACCATCTCCTTATCAACATTGTCAAACATATCTTTCTCAACATATGGAATTAGGCTATCAATCAAGAACCGATCTCCCATCTGATTGTGTAACTGAGTCTTCACAATTTTCATAGTAGAAAATGTCCTTTCTACACTTGCAGTTGCAACTGGTAAGGTTAAAGCCAATGTGATGAGCAAATATACCAATGAATAAATAAGATTCTTCTTCTTTTCAACCATTTTCTGAGCAAGACTGGTAATATCATTTATTTCTGAAAAATCACTATTTGAGCTCATATCATCAATGTAATTATCAAGTTAAAGTTCAAGTGCCATAAGATCAATAGAAGAAAATTCAAGTGGATAAAATTGAGCAAAACAAACTAATTTTCCCTTATCAAATGCTTGAAAGCAATCACTTGGATTTAGAGAGGCCATGCAAATAAGTAATTTTGTATTACTTTCATTAAAACGACTATTAAGCTCTAATAGTTGCAAATCTATTATGGCATAGATCAACTTAACACGATAATGAAATAAATTTATCATCTCTTGAACATTACGCCGCAATCTCCCTCGTGCAACAAATTTCTCTTGCATATTTGGTACATCTATATCATGAGCAATGCAAAAATGAGAAACTTCATCAAGTAGATTATCCCATCCATTATTTCTTATCAACGATAATCTTCTTTTCGACAAGTGAACCAAAGACATAGCATTTATAATATCTTGATCCTTCCTTTGCAATGCTTGTGAAAGTTCAAATGTGATTCCCAAAATGTTTTTCATCATGTGCAGGTTAAAAGCAAAATCAAAAGAAGTCATATAATCCACCAAATCACTTGCTTCAACTCTATTATAAGAATTTTCAGTAAGATCCTCAAGCACTTCAATAACAGATGAAAACAAATTAATCAAGCTCAATAAAGTCCCATAATGTGAACCCCATTGTGTTTCCCCTAGTCGCTTAAGACTAGTTTCTTGATTAAGACCTTGCCCTATTGAAAGCTCACCACTTCCAATAGCTTTTTTCACCTTCAAAGCTTGTTTCTTGTTAAGAAGATTCCTACGTCTAACTAACCATCCAACAATATTTATCACACAAGAAACTTTCAAAAAAAGTCTTTCAATATTTGTATCCTTTTTTGCCACAGCTACAAGTGCCAGTTGAAGTTGGTGAGCAAAACAATGAACATAGAAGGCATATTCATTATCTTTCAATATAAGTGCTTTTAACCCATTAAACTGATCTCGCATATTACTCGCACCATCATAACCTTGTCCACGTAATCTTGATATGCTCAAATTGTATTTAGAGAGCAATGTTTCGATTCCCATCTTTAGTGACAAAGCAGTCGTATCGTGACATGCATAATGCTCAATAGACACTCAACAACACATCCTCTTTTATTTACATAACATAAGATAATTGTCATCTACTCTTTGTTGGATCCATCACGAGCTTCATCAACTAGTATAGAAAAAAAAGCATCTCCAAGATCACTAATTAGTTTGTTGATGGTTTCAACTGCAAATGCATTGATTATATCTTTTTGGATACTAGGAGCAATCAATTTATCATGTCCAGGAGCATTCTCCAATGCTAATAATCTATATTCTTCATTTTGCTCATCTGTATAGTGTAAACGTTCAAGAAAGTTTCCTCAATTAATTGAATTAATAGACTCATCATGGCCACGAAAAGGCAATCCTTGCCGAAGAATAAACCGACTAGCAGAAATTGATCCTTTCAACCGAATACGATAATCTTCACGCGGTTAGTCAGATTTCTTATTAATAATTGTACTTACATGCTGCTTTTGGTTCATCAAAGCTTGACAATTTTTCACAGCTTGGTTATGATAGCTGTTAGGACCTCCAATATGATATTTAAATTTTTCAAGTCTCTTCCAATTGCGAAACCCATCAAGAACAAAAGAATCACCACCACTTTGCTCACCTTTATCTGGTTTGAAAAGATAACAATATAAACAATATGCAGCATCATTCTCAACACTATATTCCAACCAGTAAGGATATTTATCAAACCAAGAACATTGGAAACTCCGTTCATGATCACCAGATTTTGATTTGGGAAACTTATGGTTGCGAGGTTGACAAGGACCATTTTGTAGATAACGCATTCTGACTTGGTTTCGAACATTAGGATGATAAAACGTAATTCTTGGTCGAAAGCCAGGATCCGAAAGAAGATTTTCCAAGTCAACTTCAAAGCAATTTTTCTTTGAAAAATGTTGGTTTTCATGATCATTGACACCAGAACAAAGTTGAGATGTTTCAACAATTGACTTTCTTTTAAAATATTTTTCCATATCTAAATACAAAGAAATAAAATTATATAAATACAAAGAAATAAATTATCTCACAAATTGAATTCTATAATAACTATAGAAATTCTAAATTTTCCAACTTAAAGTTTTTTAATCATCAACTTAAAGTCTTAAAGACTTAAACAATACATAAAAATAAAACCCTCCTTGATTCTATCTATATTTCTATTTCTATTATCTATATATTATTTTTCTTCCAAATTTTGAGACCACAAAACAATCATTTACCTATTACAAAATATTGGAATCTAAAAACTTCCCCTTTTTTCCTAAAAGTTTTCTCAATAAAAAATTCAATGCACAATGCTATTATACTAATACACATAAATAACAAAAAAGTATTATACTCAAAGAAAAAAATACTAACTAGGAAGAAAATAACTAATAGAATTTTGTTTAAGAAGAATTAGGGAGAGCACCAGTACAACAGAGGAGTTGTGGATGATGCGAGCGACCACCGGTCTGACTTACTGAGGGTTTGCAACTTGCACTTGCAAAGGAAATTCTATTTTTACACGTTTTATTAAAAAATTGAAGGTGGGCGGTGGGCAAGTTTTTTTTAGTATTAAAGGGGAGAGTGGGCCAAGACTTTTAGTTCTAAAATTGAGAATGGGTCACAAATTTTTAATATTTGACAACAAAAATTAAGGGTGGACCAAAGTCAAACTAAATAGAGTAATGTATTCAATTTTTTTTTTTTTTTTTTTCCGGATATGACTAGAATCACTGAACTATCCCACGTTTCACGTTCTTTTAAGGGGCCAGCTATGTTATCAACTATGTCCATCCACCGAATAGGCCAATTTGTTTCTTACAATACAGTTTGCAATTGGAGAACGCACAATAGAGTCAATAATTTTACTCTAACCCCTCTCTATCAGCTTTTCGAAAAGAAATTTCACTTTCTACAAACTCTGTATTTTTCATTAACTCCAAAAATCAATCCTCATTTGAGTGAGAAAGGGAATGCTACAAGAACAGATAATTATAAAACCAGCAATAAAACAAAATTTTATACATGAATTGATCACGACAGATTAATCACTAATCAAATTTTCTTTCATTTTCTTTTGGATTTTTCATTAGAAACAAACACAACTAAATTATATTTTGCTGATATTGCTACTTGTTCCTTGAACTGCAACCTGTGTTATAGGTTCTAGTTTCGATTCTTGGTACCCAAAAAATTATCAATTATCCCCCTTTTTTAAAAAAATAACAAATAAACCCTTTAAAATTATATGACACCCCTAATAGTTTTGTAAAATGTTGTCAAATAGACCCATCAATTGAGAAATAAGTGTTCCAAATAATGATGAATTGGAATACTAATAATTGATGGTTATTTGAGAATTTTACTCTAATGTTTTGATCTCCAACGTTATAAACAATTATATTGAATGTTCATCTCATTTTCAAAAAATTGAAAGTTGAAGTACAATAAAAATATCATCCATGACAACACAAAACACTTTCATTAGCAGAGTATAAATAAACTTCAGTATCTATGGATATTATGTATATAAAAAGTTACAAAATATCAATAATTTGAGTTATTCCACGAATTCATTTTGATTACTTTACGAGCACAGCAATTTAAATTTTCAAAGAATCAAACGAGATGAAGAAGCAGGTAATTGCTCCCAATCGCATTTTTTTTCTTCTTGTTTTTTGAAGCATAAAATATCAGAAAAGTCTTTGTATTATCCCAAAAAAATTTTAAGTCCCAATTCTGTTCTGGCTCTTGGTTCCATCCCTGTAGGAATCAAAACTGGAACCGCACAATGTCAGTTCCAGTTTGTGGGAACCAAAACCGACCCTATGATTTTTTATTCTGGATAGGAACTGGAACTGATACCTAAATACCCGTCAGTTCTGTTTCTATCCTATTTTTTTGCCCACCCCTACAAAAATGTATTTGAGTCTATAATTAATTATATAAAGTATCTAATTGATTTAAGATGAGCTAGTAGCTTAGTAAATACGGGTACGGTAAAAAAACGGTATGAGAATTTTACGAGCATGATACGACAAATGGTAAAAAATATGTTTATAAAAATTCAGAAAAAATTTGGATACGGAAATAATTTTCAAATAATATGACTGAGACATATAATTTACGAATAATTCAACTGGGTTTATAAAATATAGCTGTTTGCGAATAATAAGCGAATTATACATAATATTTCGCGAATTTACTAACTACTAATCTGCAGCTGTATTGTTGAGGTCATTAACTGACAGAGGAGTGAGATCACTCAGGCAACGTCAGCTGCCACATTAAACTTTTCTAAATTTGTAAGGGCATTTATTTTGTGCCACATTAAACTGAGTTTGTGGTGGCTGGAAAATTAAGGGCATTTATCATGTGGGTGACTAAGCCGCCTTGAAACCCATTTTGGCAGACTATTGATGCTCAATTTTCTATATGAACTGTTTATATTAATTTTCAACATGTGGTCCCTGGGGCCTTGTTGGTGGATGTAATAAAATAGTCAATTTAGTCTCAACATAAACATTACTGCTTAGGGATGGCTGCTTTCTTGTTGATGTATACTAATTAAAATAACATAATACAGATTTATAAATAAATCATACAAAGATTTATATATAAATTAATATAGTAAAAAATAATATAAAAAATCAAACTCATCATATTCACTATTTTATTTATTTTTTATTACATCAGTTTCAATAATTCTTATAAGATTTATTTTTACATGTACCATTACACTTAAAATAACTTGTCAACAACGTGAAAGTCATTATACCACTCAAAAACATGTACCACATCTTAGATAAATGTATGATATAGAGAAATGATAATTTATTGGAGCAATAAATAATGGAAAACTTATCTAAGTTTGTGATAAACATTAGTAAGTAGGGATGCAGGGACTTGGCCAAGATTAAAAATATTTAAGTTGATAAATTTATTATAAATTTTATAGGGTCAATATGAATTTAAATTGAGTTAAAATTATAAATATTATAAAATATAAAACTTGAATTCCTCATTATATATACGTAGGAAACAGGGTTCAATACTATACCTTGAATTCCTCGCTATGGCCAAAGGAAACACCAGTCCACTTGCTATTCCCATCCCCATCTTTACTGGGGAAAATTATGATGTTTGGAGTATTAAGATGAAGACATATTTTTTGTCTCAAGACTTATGGGACATTGTTAATTATGAAAACTATTTAGAGATCAGCGGCTCCACTCTATCTGAACAACAACAGGAGCAGTTGAAAGAAAGTAAGAAAAATGATGCAGCAGCACTTTTCATCCTTCAACAAGCGGTGGATGGTAATATTTTCCGCAAAATTTCTCGTGCTCAGAAGGCGAATGAAGCATGGGACGCTTTGAGAGAAGAGTTCCAAGGCAATCCTCAGGTACGCGCTGTCAAACTACAATTTCGATCTCTTCTTCATTACAGCTTGTAATCGCTTCTTCTTCTTCGCAGACTACCGCCTTAGCGGAAGGGAGAGAGCGGGTAAGTAGCGGAAAACTAAAATAAATTTTCAGAAGTTAATAAATAATATTCCAACCAACAACAACCTAAAAAAAAAAAAAAAAAAAGTCTGAAAAGTTTTATTTTTCTTTTTATCGCAGAGGATTTCAAGAAATACCTGCCATTATACAAAGCTATACTCGAAGGCGATCTGAAATCTGTACAACAACTCTGTGACGGGGATAAGAATGCTTTTGAAGCCAGGATTACGGTAAACTTGGACACAGCTCTTCATGTAGCTGTTGGGACAGGCAAGGCCAATCATATTGTGGAGTATCTATTGAATCAGATGTCAATGGGTCAAGTGTCAATGAAAAATGAAGAGGGTAACACGGTCCTTTCCGTTGCTGCAATTGTTGGCAATGTCCGAGCAGCCCGCATGATAATGAAGAAAGATAAAAATCTAACTTTAATTCAAGATTCAAACAAGTCTAAAAGGATACCTTTGATTGAGGCCACTCGACATGGCCAAAAGAAGATGATCAACTATTTATTGGAATTCAGCAAAAAAGATTTGGCTTATGATTCTGCAACATGTTTTACATCGCGTGTTCATTTCGTAAAATTGCTTATAATTGCTGAATTTTATGGTGAGTGAAATTGCTAACTTTCAATACATGCCGATGAAAGTTTCATTTACTTTATTCAGATATATTTTCCGTAATTTTCTTCATGTCCGAAATTTGAAATTAGTGATCCTAGCTAATAAATTCATGTCGGTCATTATGTCTCAGACTTGGCGTTAGCGACAATGACATTTTATGGTGGTGAATCTCTGTTGAGTGAAATAACCAAAAAGCCATCAGCATTTCTAAGTGGAGGAACAAAAAAGCTACCGTTTTGGGGATTAGTCGGCGTTTCTAAGGGTGAGTATATATATTGCTTTCTGACATCAATGTTATTTTTCTTTTGATTTTGTATTAATAAACAATATTTTTCGAGTAGTATTTTACAAATGAAGATATTTCAAATGAAAAATGATTGAAATTTTTTTTTTTTTTTTTCAAATTCCAAAAGGAGGAACAAACTTATGACATACAGTACTTTTCTCGGTTATATATACACTTACTGTCATTGTTGACAGTTGAATCTGTTTAATTTGTAGTTACAAGTTATACGAAAGAAATAGGAGAGACAAAGTTGATGTGTGATTACAAAGTTCTTGAGCTTGTCAGAAAGTTGTGCAAGGTAATTGCAGAAGGTAAACTTGACTCTACAACAATTTGTTTGATACTAAAACGACCGCTCCTTTTAGGGGCAGAAGTGGGGGTCTGTGAAATTGTGGAAGAGATTATAAAGTCATATCCTGATGCAATCTGGTTTACAAATGAGAAGAATCAAAATCTGTTCCACTTAGCAATCATAAATCGTCAAGAGAAAGTATTTAACCTCATATATAGACTGAATGATCGCAAACATCTGTTATTAACTTCTGAAGACGGTGACAAGAACAACATCTTGCATTTAGCTGGAAAGCTAGCTCCTGAAAATAGACTAAATGTCATTCCTGGTGCAGCCCTGCAGATGCAATTTGAGTTACTATGGTTCAAGGTAAGACTTCTTATGAAACATTATGGGGCCAATTAAAAAATACTACTGGGGAAGCGAAAACTCTTCAATAGGACAAATATAAGTGGGCTTGTCTAATGGATCATATTAGTGTATTTGTATGGAAGGAGTCTCTATTTCTTTTATATTGTTAAATTAAGTAGTACACGTCATCAATTATTTGATGAATTATAATTTACATTAATTGGAATCAGATTTATTATAAACTTATAATTAAATTCAAAATCATTTTATTTCTTCTGTTTATAATTTGTTTTGATAATTTTTGTGGTTGAATTATTAAACTTTGAGTATGAATTTTGTATTAGATAATTAAAATTATTATTTATCATTTTGATTAATTATATATATATCTCAAATGGGGCGATAAATTTTTTTTGTCTAAAAAAGTAACCCAAACCCGCCCCATTTTTTAGAATGGATAATAGGTTGGATTTGAGTATTCATAAAAGAGATAAGCATAGGCATGGATTTCTTAGTATCCAGCCTTCCCCATTGACAATTGGACATCTCTATATGGAAATATATGACTGAATCAGATAATATATTAGACCATATAGTATTATTATAGCAACGCAAGGGGAATGTGACCGTCCTGTGGTGCTAAAGGGTAATGATTTTATGAAGTACACTCGCAATTTTTCATATTTATATTTTTGTAATTAAGAAGTTTATCTTATGCAGGAAATAGAGAAAATTGTACCGCCTGCGTACAAAGCGGACAAAAATTGTATTGGAGAAACTCCAGCAATGATATTTACTAAGGCACATAGGGAACTCGTTAAAGAAGGTCGGGATTGGATGAAAGTTGTAGCAAACTCATGCTCAGTAGCAGCAGCACTCATTGCCACAATAGTATTTGCAGCAGCAATCACTGTACCTGGTGATTACAATGATGCTGGCATACCAAATTTTTACAAACAGATAGCCTTCACCACCTTCAGTGTTTCAGATGCAGTCTCTTTCTTCTCATCAATTGCTGCCATCATAATGTTCTTGTCCATCCTTACAGCACGCTATGCAGAAGATGATTTTCTTTATGTCCTGCCAAAAAGGTTAATATGGGGTCTTGTTATGTTGTTCCTCTCTCTAACATCGTTGATGGTAGCGTTTTGTGCCACTGTTTTTCTGGTGTTCTGCGACAGAAAGGCTTATTGGATACTTGCTCCAATGTTCGTGTCAGCTTTAGTCCCTCTGTACCTGTTTACGTCTTCAGAGTTCCCCCTCGTCTGGGACCTGATGGTTTCCACATACGGCTCCGGCATCATCCGCAAGGAAAGAACGTTTTATGAGATAATTAAGGAAAAAGGTTTGAAGCTAGTCTTTTAGTGTTGCTTCTTTGGCTGTATTTATATGAAGTTGTCAGCTCTAAAAATACCTCAAAAATTAATATAAACCCATTGTTTGATTGAAGTTCTAATTATTTCTTGGTTATATTATTATTTTTCTATTTAAACAATGTAAATTTGCAATAGTTTAATCAAATATAAAACTTAGAAAAGAAAAAAGAAGAAGAAAGAAACAAATAAAGAACTTTTCAAAAAGATTAAATGATAGTTATTTTTGCTTTAGGCCTAAAATATATGAAACCCAAAAATTAATTCATGTTGTAAAGAAAAATACTAAATAACTTTGAAAAATACTAAATAATTTTGGTTTCTTTGAAGTGTTCTTATTTACTCATTTAATTCCAATTATATCCTCACCTAAAATAAAAGATGTGGGCTTTTTTAGAAAAATGAAATCTTACAAATTTGCTGCAACAGCAAAAATCAACTATAGGCTTTATGGGCCTATGAAATCTTATATGTAGTCATTACAAGTTTTCTTTATGGGCCTGTGAAATTGGTCCATATAGGCCCAAATAGGGTTAAACTTATATTTTCATCTCATATTATCGCTCGTATTGTCTCTATTGATCCAAGGATTTTCGTTACATAATCCTAAATATAAGAGATTTGTATATAGATTTTTATAAACAAATTAATGTAGTACAAAAAAGAATAAATGAGTACATGTAAAGAGCAATTAAATTAATATTAGATAAATGATGTGATAATAACAAAATTATGTTACATTATTTTGTGGATTGGAGTTTGTATGATTAGTTTACACATGTATCACCTTTATGTCTATTAACCTAAAATTTATAAGTCTTTCTTTAAAAATGAAATTAGAAATATTATAAAATCATATAATTTAATAGAAACTTAAATGTAAATGTCACAAGTCACTTACTCACTTATAAGAAATTAGTCTAACAATCAAGTTTATGATTTACTCCAATATAGTATAAGTTTTGAATCCCCTCATGAGCACCTATATGGCCAAAGGTCATTATTTTCTACTTTTAGAAAATTGTAAGATTTTACCAGGCTTCATAAAACAATTAAAAAAAAGAGAGAGAAAATTTCAATGTCAAAAATACTTTATATTATAGTTATGTTACATTATTTTTTGGATTGGAGTTTGTATGTTTAGTTTACATATGTATCACCATTATGTCTATTAACTTTGTCTTTGTGTAAATATTTATGTGAACTTTGGACCTCAAGGATGTAGGAATCCTAGTAGGACTCAGGGTCTGTGAGGCGTTAAGTTTAGGTCTATAACAAGTGTTCAACTTTGTCTTTGTGTAAGACTAGGAATCCCTTGGAAGTATTCTCATAGGATTCGTAGTCCTAAGGAATAGGATCACTTGTAGGACTAAGAGTCCTCCTTAGTAAAGAATCTCATGAGGATTCTTTACTAAGGAGGACATTAGCTTTGTCAATGAACCTTAATGGATAAGAAGGCCCAAATTGTAGAGCATCTCAGTTTATAAGATGAGCTTCGGCTTGAAACCAACAGAAATTAGGCCTTGCACGGAGCCTTTTGTTATTGGACCTGTTAGGGCCGAATACGATATTTTGCCTATACAATGGGAAAAGGAGAAGATTTAACTACTCTTTAATTTGAATGTGAGGAAGAGAGAGAAGGATGGGTGGTACTAGACTACTGGTGGGTAAGTGACTTTCGTTTGCAGTTTCTCTTTTTAAGTATCGAAACTTTTTTTTATCTCTTTATATGGCCTTGTTTTTGCCTGGATTTTCTTTCATTTTCTTTTGGATTTTTCATTAGAAACAAACACAACTAAATTATGTATTTACTATCAAGGAATACATTTCTATGTTATATTTTATTAATATTTTAAGACAAGTTTAAACTCTTTTAATTTGGGATTTGCTCAACTGGGCTATGAAATTTGAAGTTATATATCAATAAGATTTTATTTATAATTATTCATCATAAAGAATTTACCTGAAAAAGTTGATTTCATAAGAGGTAAATTAATAGAAACAGCTACTTGCTTTGCTAATTAGAAGTGGCATTTGACAAATTGAATTTAAAAGATGTCCAAAACGACTCGTTTAAAGACATTTTTATGGCAAAAATAAATTGTTAAAAGAGTAAAGCTGCACTAGCTCTGTATTTATAACTTCTGTAAATAGACGGAGGTGTATTACAGTTTTCGTTGGGTTTATTTGTCATTTTTATAACTAATAGGCGTGTATTCGTAATTTTTTATTATGGTTAATGATTAATTTGGAGATGTAAGATAAGGTGAAGTTTTGATATTTATGTGTTTGGGGATGATTGGTGGTGTAAAGTTATTTTGTGTTGTGGTGTAAAGAAGTAAGTTGCAACGAAGAGGGTGTTAGTTCTGAAATTTAAAACATTTATAAGGGTCATTCATTAATCTTATTTCTTATTAACTTAGGGTTGTAAAGTAATTTATTACTTTATTTAACAAAAATTTATCAGCTTAAAGGGGGTATTCCAACCGTCAAATCTGGTCGAAATGAATATTCCATGGACGAAGACCAACGCTGGATGGTGGAAAAATGTAGGGGTGGGCAAGTGCAAGTACCCACCCAAAATATGAAGACTAACGCTGGATGGTGGAAAAATGTAGGGGTGGGCAGGTGCAAGTACCCACTCAAAATCAAAGGAACTGGAACCAAAACCGAAACTAGAATCGAAACCAGAATCGGAACCAGTGGTTCCTTTGATTTGGAATCTGAACAGGAACCAACAGTTCCGATTCCCTAGAACTTAGAACCTGGAACTCGTGTTATGCATCTGCCTTCGCCTGGATACCCGACAAATATCAATTACCCACATTTAAAAAAATGACAAATAAACCCTTCAAAATTACAATTACACCCCTAACAGTTTTCTGAAATGTTGTCAAATTGACCAATCAATTGAGAAATAAGTGTTCGAATAATGATGAATTGGAATACTAATAATTGATGGCTATTTGAGAATTTTACTCTAATGTTTTGATCATCAGCGTTATAAACAAATAACAATTATATTGAATGCTCATCTCATTGTCTGTTGAATTATTTATATACCCAATAACTAAAAGTTAAAGGACTAGTGGTTAAATAACTATCAATATAATATTTAAACCAATAAAAATATCCTATTGAGTTGTAATTGTGATCCCAATTTGCTGTCTACGTAATTTTCAAAAAAATTGAAAGTTGAAGTACAATAGAAATATCATCCATGACAACACAAAACACTTTAATTAGCAGAGTGCAAAGAAACTTCAGTATCTATGGATATTATGTATATAAAAAGTTACAAAATATCAATAATTTGAGTTATTCCACCAATTCCTTTTGATTACTTTACGAGCACAACAGTTCAAATTTTTAAAGAATCAAATCAGGTGAAGAAGCAGGAAATTGCAGCAAGCCCTTAAGCATCAAATTCTGACAGGAAGCTGTACTCTAGTCCCTCTAAAAATAAATTAAATGAATAAATAAGAACACTTCAAAGAAACCAAAGAACATTCCATTACTGCAGTTTTTTTGTATGCATGGTTTCAGTTTATGCTACAAATTGAACTGAAGAAGATATGGTTTCTGTAAATTAAGCACAATTGTCAAGTATTGTTGAGGGAAGAGGACATGAACTCAGAAAGAGAACAATAAATGAGAAGACTATGAACTTCAACCACCATATCTAGTCAACTTACTGATTCAAGCAAAGATAACCTGCAAATTAAAATTATAGAACTAATATCATAGAAGATGATGACATACATTTGACTATGCACATAGACATAGAACATACTAAAGGCAAAATCCTAAAAATAAAACTTAAAAAATTGACACAAAGAGCAAGCATCTTTTGAACCCCAATATATCCTTAAAAGAGGTAGCTGAATACATACAAAATAAACAAGCAAAAAGTAATGAAATGAATATATCTGGTGCAATTAGTGAGCTAGAGATAGGGAAATAAAAAAATTAAACTTAAACGGCAGATACATAAGATCAAGGTTTAGATTAAACGTAAATTATATAGAAAGTCTAGAAATATCCTTACAAATCCATAGACATTACACCCATAACATAATAGTAACCGTTATCATTAAATTTCAGAGGAACTAATTAAGGAGAACTAAATTGTTTCATGATATCTGCAAATCTCCTTTCGAAAGCGTTGTCTTTAAATTAAAAAACAACAAATCAATAAAATCCCATCCAATTCCAATATTTTCAGAAGAACTATGATCCAACACAATTAAACGAAAACAATTTTTTATGTTTTTATCTTTGAGATCAAGTCCCATGTTTCTTTGTCTCTTGAGCAACAACAAGCAAAACCCAAACCTCAAATTTATTAGACGAAAATCTAAACCTCAAATTTATTAAATGAAACTATAATTTCAGATGCTCTGAAAAAGTACCTTCGCCGGATACAATTGATTGTAAAACTATGCGAATGGAAGAGAATCGAGAAACAGTTTATTTGAAGTCAGATTCAGCCGAAGAATTGAGAGGCAGAATTTTTTATTCTTCTTCATCCCTAATCCCCAAATCGAGATATTGAATGCTCTTGCTCCCAATCGCATTTTTTTTCTTCATTGTTTTGAAGTGTAAAATATCAGAAAAGTTTTTATATTATCCTAAAATTTTATTTAAGTCTCGGTTTCAGTTCTGGTTCTCGATTCCATCTCATAGGAATAACTGCATAATATCACCCTATGACTTTCAATTATGGGTAAGAATTGGAACTGATATTTGGGTACCGTCAGTTCTGTTTTTACCCTTTTTTTTGCCCATCCCTAGAAAAATGTATTTTGGTCTATAATTAATTATATAAAGCATCTAGTTGATTTAAGATGAGCTAGCAGCTCTGCAGCTGTATTGTTGAGGTCATTAACTGACAGAGGAGTGAGATCACTCAGGCAACGTCAGCTGCCACATTAAACTTATCTAAATTTGCGGTAGTTGGAAAATTAAGGGCATTTATTGTGTGCCACATTAAACTTATCTGATTTTGTTGTGGCTGGAAAATTAAGGGCATTTATTATGTGGGTCTAAGCCGCCTTGAAACACGGTTGGGAAGACTCAATTATTGATGCTCAATTTTCTATGTGAACTGTTTATATTGATTTTCAACGTGGTGGTCCCTGGGGCCTTGTTGGTGGATGTAATAAAATAGTCAATTTAGTCTAAAACATTACTGCTTAGGGATGGATGCTTTTTTTTGTTGATGTATACTAATTAAAATAATAATAACGTAGATGAACAAATCTTATAAAAATTTATATATAAATTAATATAACAAAAAATAAATATAAAATAAATATAAAAAATTAAACTTACCATATTTACTATTTTATTTATTTTTTAACACATCAGTTTATATAATTCTTTTAAGATTTATTTATACATGTATCATTACAATTAAAAAAACTTGTCAACAATGTGGAAGTCATTTTGTCACTAAAAAACATATACCACATCTTAGATAAATATATGACAGAGAGAAATGGTAATTTATTGGAGCAATGAAATAAATAATGAAAAACTTATCTAAATTTGTGGTAAACATTAAATAGGGATGAGGGACGTAGCCAAGATTTTTAGTAAGTAGATTCAAAATATTTAAATTGATAAATTTATAATAAAAATTTATGAGTCAATACCAGTTTAAATTGAGTTAAAATTATAAATATTATAAAATATAAAACTTTTTTTTTAAAGTCAGAGTGAGTTCAATTGAACGGTATGTTACGGTGTGGGTTCTTCAATCACAGCTAGAGAGAAAGCGTGTCAGTGGTCTAAATCAATGACCTATTAATTAAATTGGTGAGCTGGAATTGGAACTTTGTCCAATTTTGTCTATGTAATTCTATATTAGTTGGCATTGGTTTACTTAATTTGAATTTTGAAAGCTTCATTCATTCACTACACATACTAATTAGTTAAGGAATGATTTTACAGTTGAAAAGGGATTAGCAATGATGTTAATTTAGTAATATTAAAAAGTCTGATAATCATTAATTAAATTAAATTTCTTTCAAAAAAAAAAATATCTAATATTCCTCTCCAAAACTTGGAAAAGTATGTTCTGATTATAGTCTCATAAAATTAATTGGAAATTTTGTTACTTTCAAAATGTTCCAGATTTTCCCTATTTTTACACAAAAATCCTTCCTCCTATTTACACTACCCCATTATATTCTAGATTTTTTCTTTAGTGAAATAGCACATGTACATCTGCCATTCTCATATACTTTCTTGCAATTACCAACTACCAAATACTAACTGTGGTATTAACTTAATTATAAGAGCAATGTCCTCATTTTATATACATAGGAAACATGGTTCAATACTATACCTTGAATTCCTCGCCATGGCCAAAGGAAACGCCAGTACACTTGCTCTTCCCATCCCCATCTTTACTGGGGAAAATTATGATGTTTGGAGTATTAAGATGAAGACATATTTTCTGTCCCAAGACTTATGGGACATTGTTAACTATGAAAATTATTTAGAGATCACCGGCTCCACTCTATCTGAAGAACATCAGAAGCAGTTGAAAGAAAGTAAGAAAAATGATGCAGCAGCACTTTTCATCCTTCAACAAGCGGTGGATGATAATATTTTCCGCAAAATTTCTCGTGCTCAGAAGGCGAAAGAGGCATGGGACGCTTTGAAAGAAGAGTTCCAAGGCATTCCTCAGGTACGCGCTGTCAAACTACAATATGGATCTCTTATTCATTACAGCTTATAATCGCTTCTTCTTCGTCGCAGACTACCGCCTTAGCAGAAGGGAGAGAGCCGGGTAAGTAGCAGAAAACTAAAATAAATTTTCAGAAGTAAAGGAATAATATTCCAACCCAAAAAAAAAGTCTGAAAAGTTTTCTTTTTCTTTTTATTGCAGAGGATTTCAAGAAACACCTGCCATTATATAAAGCTATACTCGAAGGTGATCTGAAATCGGTACGAAAACTCTGTGATGAGGATGAGAATGCGTTAGAAACGAGAATTACGGTAAACTTGGACACAGCTCTTCATGTAGCTGTTGGGACAGGCAAGGCAAATCATATTGTGGAGTATCTATTGATTCAGATGTCAATGCATCAACTGTCACTGAAAAATAAAGAGGGTAACACTGTTCTTTCCATTGCTGCAATTGTTGGCAATGTCCAAGCAGCCCGCATGATAATGATGAAAGATGAAAATCAAACTTTAATTCAAGATTCAAACAAGTCTAAAAGGATACCTTTGATTGAGGCCATTCGACATGGCCAAAAGAAGATGATCAACTATTTATTGAAATTCAGCGACTATTATTTGGATTATCATTCTGCAACACGTTTTCCATCGCGTGTTCATTTAGTAAAATTGCTAATAATTGCTGAATTTTACGGTGAGTGAAATTGCTAACTTTCAATACATGCCGATGAAAGTTTCATTTACTTTATTGAGACATATTTTCAGTAATTTTCTTCATGTCGAAATTTGAAATTAGTGATCCTAGCTAATAAATTCATGTCGATCATTATGTCTCAGACTTGGCGTTAGACTTCATTAAAAAACATCCAAGTTTAGCGACAATGACATTTTATGGTGGTGAATCTCTGTTAAGTGAAATAACCAAAAAGCCATCAGCATTTCCAAGTGGAGGAACAAAAAGGCTACCGTTTTGGGGATACGTCGGCGTTTCTAAGGGTGAGTATATATATTTCTTTCTGACATCAATGTTATTTTTCTTTTGATTTTTTATTAATAAACAATAATGCTCCACTAGTATTCTACAAATGAAGATATTTCAAATGAAAAAGGATTGAAATTTATTTTTTCAAATTCCAAAAGGAGGAACAAACTTATGACTTACAGTACTTTACTGGGTTATGTATACAGTTATTGTCATTGTTGACAGTTGAATCGGTTTAATCTGCAGTTACAAGTTATACGAAAAAAATAGGAGAGACAAAGTTGATGCATGATTACAAAGTACTTGAACTTGTCAAACACTTGTGCAAGGTAATTGCAGACGATAAAAATGATTATAGAACAACTTCTTTGATACTAAAACGACCGCTCCTTTTAGGGGCAGAAATGGGGGTCTGTGAAATTGTGGAAGAGATTATAAAGTCATATCCTGATGCAATCTGGTTTACAAATGAGAAGAATCAAAATCTGTTCCACTTAGCAATCATAAATCGTCAAGAGAAAGTATTTAACCTCATATATAGACTGAATGATCGCAAACATCTGTTATTAACTTCTGAAGACGGTGACAAGAACAACATCTTGCATTTAGCTGGAAAGCTAGCTCCTGAAAATAGACTAAATGTCATTCCTGGTGCAGCCCTGCAGATGCAATTTGAGTTACTATGGTTCAAGGTAAGACTTCTTATGAAACATTATGGGGCCAATTAAAAAATACTATTGGGGAAGCGAAAACTCTTCAATAGGACAAATATAAGTGGGCTCGTCTAATGGGTCATATTAGTGTATTTGTATGGAAGGAGTCTCTATTCCTTTTATATTGTCAAATTAAGTAGTACACGTCATCAATTATTTGATGAATTATAATTTACATTAATTGGAATCAGATTTATTATAAACTTATAATTAAATTCAAAATCATTTTATTTCTTTTGTTTATAATTTGTTTTGATAATTTTTGTGCTTGAATTATTAAACTTTTGAGTATAAATTTTGTATTAGATAATTAAAATTATTATTTATCATTTTGATTAATTATATATATATCTCAAATGGGGCGATAAAATTTTTTTGTCTAAAAAAGTAACCCAAACCCGCCCCATTTTTTAGAATGGATAATAGGTTGGATTTGAGTATTCATAAAAGAGATGAGCATAGGCATGGATAATAGGTTGATATTATCTGATTCAGTCATATATTTCCACAATATAGTATTATTATAGCAACACAAGGGGAATGTAACCGTCCTGTGGTGCTAAAGGGTAATGATTTTATTAAGTACACTCGCAATTTTTCATATTTATATTTTTGTAGTTAAGAAGTTTATCTTATGCAGGAAATAGAGAAAATTGTACCGCCTGCGTACAAAGCGGACAAAAATTGTATTGGAGAAACTCCAGCAATGATATTTACTAAGGCACATAGGGAACTCGTTAAAGAAGGTCGGGATTGGATGAAAGTTGTAGCAAACTCATGCTCAATAGCAGCAGCACTCATTGCCACAATAGTATTTGCAGCAGCAATCACTGTACCTGGTGATTACAATGATGCTGGCATACCAAATTTTTACAAACAGATAGCCTTCACCACCTTCAGTGCTTCAGATGCAGTCTCTTTCTTCTCATCAATTGCTGCCATCATAATGTTCTTGTCCATCCTTACAGCACGCTATGCAGAAGATGATTTTCTTTATGTCCTGCCAAAAAGGTTAATATGGGGTCTTGTTATGTTGTTCCTCTCTCTAACATCGTTGATGGTAGCGTTTTGTGCCACTGTTTTTCTGGTGTTCTGCGACAGAAAGGCTTATTGGATACTTGCTCCAATGTTCGTCTCAGCTTTAGTCCCTCTGTACCTGTTTACGTCTTCAGAGTTCCCCCTCGTCTGGGACCTGATGGTTTCCACATACGGCTCCGGCATCATCCGCAAGGAAAGAACGTTTTATGAGATAATTAAGGAAAAAGGTTTGAAGCTAGTCTTTTAGTGTTGCTTCTTTGGCTGTATTTATATGAAGTTGTCAGCTCTAAAAATACTTCAAAAATTAATATAAACCCATTGTTTGATTGAAGTTCTAATTATTTCTTGGTTATATTATTATTTTTCTATTTAAACAATGTAAATTTGCAATAGTTTAATCAAATATAAAACATAGAAAAGAAAAAAGAAGAAGAAAGAAACTAATAAAGAACTTTTCAAAAAGATTAAATGATAGCTATTTTTGCTTTAGGCCTAAAATATATGAAACCCAAAAATTAATTCATGTTGTAAAGAAAAATACTAAATAATTTTGAAAAATACTAAATAATTTTGGTTTCTTTGAAGTGTTCTTATTTACTCATTTAATTCCAATTATATCCTCACCTAAAATAAAAGATATGGGCTTATTTAGAAAAATGAAATCTTACAAATTTGCTGCAACAGCAAAAATCAACTATAGGCTTTAATGAGAAGCCCATTTTTTATACGGACCTATGAAATCTTATATGTAGTCCTTACAAGTTTTCTTTATGGGCCTGTGTAATTGGTTTATATAGGCCCAAATAGGGTTAAACTTATATTTTCATCTCATATTATCGCTCGTATTGTCTCTATTGATCCAAGGATTTTCGTTACATAATCCTAAATATAAGAGATTTGTATATAGATTTTTATAAACAAATTGATGTAGTACAAAAAAGAATAAATAATTACATGTAAAGAGCAATTAAATTAATATTAGATAAATGATGTGGTAATAACAAAATTATGCTATATTTTGTGGATTGGAGTTTGTATGATTAGTTTACACATGTATCACCTCTATGTCTATTAACCTAAAATTTATAAGTCTTTCTTTAAAAATGAAATTAGAAATATTATAAAATCATATAATTTAATAGAAACTTAAATGTAAATGTCACAAGTCACTTACTCACTTATGAGAAATTAGTCGAACAATCAAGTTTATGATTTACTCCAATATAGTATAAGTTTTGAATCCCCTCATGAGCACCTATATGGCCAAAGGTCATTATTTTCTACTTTTAGAAAATCGTAAGATTTTACCAGGTTTCATAAAACAATTAAAAAAAAGAGAGAGAAAATTTCAATGTCAAAAATACTTTATATTATAGTTATGTTACATTATTTTTTGGATTGGAGTTTGTATGTTTAGTTTACATATGTATCATCATTATGTCTATTAACTTTAGTTTACGTAGTCCTAAGGAATAAGATCACTTGTAGGACTAGGAGTCCTACTTAGTAAAGAATCCTCATGAGACTTAGATCCTTGAGGAATGAGGAGTCATCATGGGATCCATATTCATTAGGAGTCATACTCCTAATCAGACTCAGAGTCGTGAATGATATCTAGACATTAGCTTTGTCAATGAACCTTAATGGATAAGAAGGCCCAAATTGTAGAGTATCTCAGTTTATAAGATAGGCTTCGGCTTGAAACCAACAGAAATTAGGCCTTGCACAAAGCCTTTTGTTATTGTGCTTGTTAGGGCCGATTACGATATTTTGCCTATACATTGAGAAAAGGAGGAGATTTAACTACTCTTTAATTTGAATGTGAGGAAGAGAGAGAAGGATGGGTGGTACTAGTGGGTAAGTGACTTTCGTTTGCAGTTTCTCTTTTTAAGTATCGAAACTTTTTTTTATCTCTTTATATGGCCTTGTTTTTGCCCCGGATTTTCTTTCATTTTCTTTTGGATTTTTCATTAGAAACAAACACAACTAAATTATGTATTTACTATCAAGGAATACATTTCTATGTTATATTTTATTAATATTTTAAGTCAAGTTTAAACTCTTTTAATTTGGGATTTGCTCAACTGGGCTATGAAATTTGAAGTTATATATCAATAAGATTTATTTATAATTATTCATCATAAAGAATTTACCTAAAAAAGCTGATTTCATAAGAGGTAAATTAATAGAAACAGCTACTTGCTTTGCTAATTAGAAGTGGCATTTGACAAATTGAATTTAAAAGATGTCCAAAACTACTCGTTTAAAGACATTTTTATGGCAAAAATAAATTGTGAAAAGAGTAAAGCTGCACTAGCTCTGTATTTATAACTTCTGTAAACAGACGGAGATGTATTATAGTTTTCGTAGGGTTTATTTGTCATTTTTATATCTAATAGGGGTGTATTCGTAATTTTTTATTATGGTTAATGATGAATTTGGAGATGTAATATAAGGTAAGTTTTGATGTTTATGTGTTTGGGGATGATTGATGGTGTAAAGTTATTTTGTGTTGTGGTGTAAAGAAGTAAGTTGCAAGGAAGAGGGTGTTAGTCCTGAAATTTTAAACATTTATAAGTGTCTTAGGGTTGTAAAGTAATTTATTACTTTATTTAACAAAAATTTATCAGCTTAAAGGGGGTATTCCAACCGTCAAATCTGGTCGAAATGAATGTTCCATGGACGAAGACCAACGCTGGATGGTGGAAAAATTTAGGGGTGGGCAGGTGCAAGTACCCACCCAAAATCAAAAGAACTGAAATCAGAATCGAAACCAGAACCGATGGTTCCTTTGATTTGGAACCGGAACAAGAACCAACAGTTCCGATTCCCTAGAACCTAGAACTGGAACCTGTGTTACAGACTTCGGTTCCAGTTCTGGTTACCCGACAAATATCAATTACCCCACTTTTAAAAAAATGACAAATAAACCCTTTAAAATTACAATTACACCCTTAATAGTTTTCTGAAATGTTGTCAAATTGACCAATCAATTGAGAAATAAGTGTTCCAAATAATGATGAATTGGAATACTAATAATTGAGGGCTATTTGAGAATTTTACTCTAATGTTTTGATCATCAGCGTTATAAACAAATAACAATTATATTGAATGCTCATCTCATTGTCTGTTGAATTATTTATATACCCAATAACTAAAATAACAATTATATTGAATGCTCATCTCATTGTCTGTTGAATTATTTATATACCCAATAACTAAAAGTTAAAGGACTAGTGGTTAAATAACTATCAATATAATATTTAAACCAATAAAAATATCCTATTGAGTTGTAATTGTGATCCCAATTTGCTGTCTACGTAATTTTCAAAAAAATTGAAAGTTGAAGTACTATAGAAATATCATCCATGACAACACAAAACACTTTAATTAGCAGAGTACAAAGAAACTTCGGTATCTATGGATATTATGTATATAAAAAGTTACAAAATATCAATAATTTGAGTTATTCCACGAATTCCTTTTAATTACTTTACGAAGCACAAAAGTTTAAATTTTCAAAGAATCAAACGAGGTGAAGAAGCAGGTAATTGCAGCAAGCCCTTAAGCATCAAATTCTGACAGAAGCTGTACTCTAGTCCCTCTAAAAATAAATTAAATGAATAAATAAGAACACTTCAAAGAAACTAAAGAACATTCCATTACTGCAGTTTTTTTGTATGCATGGTTTCAGTTTATGCTACAAATTGAACTGAAGAAGATATGGTTTCTGTAAATTAAGCACAATTGTCAAGTATTGTTGAGGGAAGAGGACATGAACTCAGAAAGAGAACAATAAATGAGAAGACTATGAACTTCAACCACCACATCTAGTCAACTTACTGATTCAAGCAAAGAAAACCTGCAAATTAAAATTATAGAACTAATATCATAGAAGATGATGACATACATTTGACTATGCACATAGACATTGAACATACTAAAGGCAAAATCCTAAAAAATAAAACTAAAAAAATTGACACAAAGAGCAAGCATCTTTTGAACCCAAATATATCCTTAAAAGAGGTAGCTGAATACATACAAAATAAACAAGCAAAAAGTAATGAAATGAATATATCTGGTGCAATTAGTGAGCTAGTGATAGGGAGAAAAAAATTAAACTTAAATGGCAGATTCATAAGATCAAGGTTTAGATTAAACGTACATTATATAGAAAATCTAAAAATATCCTTACAAATCAATAGACATTACACCCATAACATAACAGTAATCGTTATCCTTAAATAACAGAGGAACTAATTAAGGAGAACTAAATTGTTCCATGATATTTGCAAATCTCCTTTCAAAAGTGCTGTCTTTAAATTAAAAAAACAACAAATCAATGCAATCCCATCCAATTCCAGTATTTTCAGAAGAACTATGATCCAATACAATTAAACGAAAACAATTTTATTTTTTTTGTTTTTCACTTTCAGATCAAGTCCCATGTTTCTTTGTCTCTTGAGCAACAACAAGCAAAACCCAAACCTTAAATTTATTAAACGAAAACCCAAACCTCAAATTTATTAGATGAAAACCTAAACCTCAAATTTATTAAATGAAACTATAATATCAGATGCTCTGAAAAAGTACCTTCATCGGATACAATTGATTGTAAAACTATGCGAGCGGAAGAGAATCGAGAGACAGTTGATTCGAAGTCAGATTCAGCCAAAGAATTGAGAGGCATAATTTTTTTGCTCTTCTTTATCCCTAATCTCTAAATCGAGATATTGAATGCTCTTACTCCCAATCGCATTTTTTTTCTTCATTTTTTTTGAAGCGTAAAATATCAGAAAAGTTTTTATATTATCCTAAAATTTTTATTTAAGTTTCGATTTCGGTTTTGGTTCTTTGCTCTACCCTTGTAGGAATTAAAATTGAAACCGCACGATATTAGTTTCAATTTTTGGGAACCAAAACCGACCT
The DNA here is from genome assembly GCA_026225825.1 of Pistacia integerrima. Classification (NCBI taxonomy): domain Eukaryota; kingdom Viridiplantae; phylum Streptophyta; class Magnoliopsida; order Sapindales; family Anacardiaceae; genus Pistacia; species Pistacia integerrima. The sequence continues at coordinate 38,679,791 of CM047747.1, forward strand.
TATGACTTTCAATTATGGGTAAAAATTGGAACTGATATCTAGGTATCCGTCAGTTCCGTTTTTACCCCATCCCTAAAAAAAAATGTATTTCGGTCTATAATTAATTATATAAAGTCTCTAGTTGATTTGGGATGAGCTAGCAGCTCTGCAGCTGTATTGTTGGGGCCATTAACTGACAGAGGAGTGAGATCACTCAGGCAACGTCAGCTGCCACATTAAACTTATCTAAATTTGTGGTTGTTGGAAAATTAAGGGCATTTATTGTGTGCCACATTAAACTTCTCTGATTTTATTGTGGCTGGAAAATTAAGGGCATTTATTATGTGGGTCTAAGCCGTCTTGAAATTCAGTTGGGAAGACTCAATTATTGATGCTCAATTTTCGATATGAACTGTTTATATTGATTTTCAACATGGTGGTCCCCGGGGCCTTGTTGGTGGATGCCATAAAATAGTCAATTTAGTCTAAAACAACAGATATTAGGCCTTGCACGGAGCCTTTTGTTATTGGGCCTGTTAGGGCTGAATACGATATTTTGCCTATGCAGTGGGAAAGGGAGGAGATTTAACTACTCTTTAATTTGAATGTGAGGAAGAGAGAGAAGGATGGGTGGTACTAGTGGGTAAGTGACTTTTGTTTGCAGTTTCTTTTTCAAGTATCGAAACTTTTTTTTATCTCTTTATATGGCCTTGTTTTTGCCCTGGATTTTCTTTCAATTTCTTTTGGATTTTTCATTAGAAACAAACACAACTAAATTATATATTTACTAATTGCCACTCCCCAGTTTGCTGATATTGCTACTAGTTCCTTGTCCTTTGTTTGCCTAATTACTATCAAGGAATACATTTCTATGTTATATTTTATTAATATTTTAAGACAAGTTTAAACTCTTTTAATTTGGGATTTGCTCAACTGGGCTATGAAATTTGAAGTTATATATCAATAAGATTTATTTATAATTATTCATCATAAAGAATTTACATAAAAAAGCTGATTTCATAAGAGGTAAATTAATAGAAACAGTTACTTGCTTTGCTAATTAGAAGTGGCATTTGACCAATTGAATTTAAAAGATGTCCAAAACTACTCGTTTAAAGACATTTTTATGGCACAAATAAATTGTGAAAAGAGTAAAGCTGCACTAGCTCTGTATTTGTAACTTCTGTAAACAGATGGAAGTGCATTATAATTTTTGTAGGGTTTATTTGTCATTTTTATAAGTAATAGGCGTGTACTCATGATTTTTTATTATGGTTAATGATGAATTTGGAAATGTAAGATAAGGTGAAGTTTTGATGTTTATGTGTTTGGGGATGATTGATGGTGTAAAGAAGTAAGTGGCAAAGAAGAGGGTGTTAGTTCTGAAATTTAAAACATATATAAGGGTCATTTATTAATCTTATTAACTTAGGGTTGCAAAGCAATTTCTTACTTTATTTAATAAAAATTTATAAGCGTAAAGGGGGTATTCTAACCGTCAAATCTGGTCGAAATGAATATTCCATGGACGAAGACTAACGTTGGATGGTGGAAAAATGTGGGGGTGGGCAGGTGCAGGTACTTGCCCAAAATCAAAAGAACTGGAACCAGAATCGAAAATAGAACCTGAACTAGAATCGAAACCAAAACCGATGGTTCCTTTGATTTGGAACCGGAAAAGGAACCAGCGGTTCCAATTCCTAAAAACTTAGAACTGGAACCTGTAACACAGGATCCGGTTCCAGTTTTGGGTAACCAAGAAAATATCAATTACCCCCCTTTTTTAAAAAAATGACAAATAAACCCTTCAATATTACCATTACACCTCTAACAGTTTTCTGAAATGTTGTCAAATTGACCAATCAATTGAGAAATAAGTGTTCCAAATAATGATGAATTGGAATACTAATAATTGATGGCTATTTGAGAATTCTACTCTAATGTTTTGATCTTCAGCATTATAAACAATTATATTAAATGCTCATCTCATTGTCTGGTGAATTATTTATATACCCAATAACTAAAAGTTAAAGGACTAGTGTTTAAATAACTATCAATATAATATTTAAACCAATAAAAATATCCTATTGAGTTGTAATTGTTATGCAACGGAAACATAAACTCTAACGCTAGCTTATTGAATATAATAATAACAAGTAGTAAAGCATAAATAAATTGCCAAAATTAAATGCAAAAATAAAGAATACCAGGAATTAACGAGGTTCGGTATTAAAACTTACGTCCTCGGGTGCTACAAAAGAAAACTCCACTATCTCCAAACAATATTATAAACTTTTGGGCAATACAACAAATACCCAAAACAAAGGGGAGATACAATAAAACTTGCAAACTAAAGGGTCCTTAAAGAAAGAACCACAAATAAAAGAAGTATAATAGAATTACAACTTGGGATACAATTAAAATTGATTTAGGTCTTTATATATAGGCCCCAAAAGTTTCCCACTTTTCATTCCTTTTCAATGTAGGACAAACTACCTCATTTTGGCCTATTACATATAAGTCCCTAAACCTTTCTCCATTATCACTTCTACCTCATGTGATTTTGCTAAAAGCCATTTTTTCAACAAATCTCCACCTTGGCGAATTAACAAATCTTTAAAGTTTTGTATTCTTTTGCCAAATTTTGTAACACCTTCAAATGCACCAAAAAGCACAGTCAAGCTCGCAGGATGTTGATCAAGTTCAAACAATAAATGAACTTGACCCTTGTCACTACTGAAGTCAACATGTCTGCAGGATTATCTTCTGTGCCAATCTTCTGGAGAATCATTTTCCCATTTTCAATATAATCCCACACAAAAACTAAACCAATATCTATAGTACATAAAAGATACTGTAGAAACCATTTCACAACTTGCAAATGTCCTTTACCAGGATCATGCATATGCCTACTCACCATACTAACTACTTGTGAAATATCAGGCCTTGTGTACCCATGGCCTATCATACATTGATCAAAAAGCTTATACCACTGTCTTGGTGACTGCTTCAAATTATATAACGATTTCTTCAATCTGCAAACCCAAGTTTTCTTTCCAGCAACCCTATAATCATCTGGCCGAGTCTTGTAGATTTCCTCTTCCAGACTACCATGTGAAAACACAATTTTCACATCCAATTGAACTAGTTCAAAATCAAACTGTGCCACCAAGGTTAGCAAAATTAGAATGGAAGAATATTTTACCACAGGAGAAAACATTTCACTATAATCAAATCCTTCCATTTGAGCGTATCCCTTTACTACCAACCTAACCTTGTGTCGAACATCTTCTCTATTAGGAAATCCCTTCTTCTTTGCATACACCCATTTGCACCCAATCGTCTTCTTATGTAGGGATCGCATTTCATCATTCATGGCCGGTTTCCATGATTCACAATTTGAACTCCTAACTACTTTATAAGTAGTAGGAATATCATCACCTACGATTGGAAGTGCATAAGCCACCGTATTAGCAAAACGAGCAGGCTTTCGAATTTCTCGTCTTGGCCTATTATATGCAATCGATTCCTGTTGCTGAAGAGATTCTTGGGGTAAAATCTCATTTTCATCTATAGTATCCACATTAGTCACCTCAGAATCACTTTCTGTCTTGTGGACACTATCTGGTTCAACTGTTGTTTTAAACTCCACCTGCTTCCGAGTATGCTCCACACACATCTGCCATAGCTTGAGCATTTCTGAATCTGCATCCTCCTGTACGACTGCAGTTGTCGTTCCAATAACTGTAATACCATTATAGTAATACAAGTTGTTTCTCCTGATGCCTTTCATTACCACAAGAGCTCCTGAAGAAACTTTTAGAATTTCATCTCGCATATTCACCGTGAAGCCTTTAGATTCCAAGGCTCCCAGAGAGATGAGATTCTTTTTCAACTTCGATACATCTGCAAGAACATGCATCGAGTTCTAGTTGAGCCATCATTATTCTCCAACCGAATTGAACATATCCCATTTGTTTTACAAGCATCATCATTGCCCATATAAACAACTCCATCACGTTCTTCAAAATTAAAGAACCATTCCTGGTGAGGACACATATGATAGGTACTACATGAATCTATAATCCACTCATTTGATCCAGAGGTGGATGGTAGGCTAACTAGACAGAAATCTGACTCATCCTCTTCATGCTCAACAACGTATGCATCAGAAGCAGCTTTGCCCTCTTTCTTTTGTAACTTCAGACAATCTTTCTTCCAATGCCCTTTCTCACGACAAAAGGCACATTGATCCCTATTGAGTTTTCCCTTTGAACGAGATCTCCCTCTTCTCTCCTTCTTACGACTCTGATTTTGACTCCGCCCTCTTGCAACAAGAGCTTCTGCTGACTCATCTCTATTCTCCTTCTGATCCTTCTTCCGAATTTCATGATTGGACAGAGCAGAACAAACTTCTTCAAATGACAATTTTTCCTTACCATGAAGAAGTGTAATACTAAGATAGTCCAACTCATCTGGAAGAGATCCAATTAACAACATAGCCTTATGCTCATCTTTGAATGTTTCATCCAAATTTAACAAATCAACAATTAATCTGTTAAATGTATCAATATGGCTACTGATATTCGTACCAGGTCTTAACTGAAGACGAACTAGTCTTTTCATCAAATAGAACCGATTCTCATTACTTCTCTCCATGTATTTGTTTTCCAACGCCTTCCATAACTTATTGGCAATAGTCTCTTTCATGAATGGATATTTCTGTTCTTTACAAAGACATGAGCGAATCATCCCACATGCTTTTACATTCAACCTCACCCAGTCTTTCTCATAGACATCTTCTGGTTTTTCCTCCTCCAGAACAATATCTAGATCCTGCTGATACAAGCTATCCATTACCTCACTTTGCCACAAGCCAAAATTATTTTGGCCATCAAATTTTTCAACATCAATTTTTGCATTTGAAACTGTTATCATCTTTACTGGTGCGGATGGTGGTGCCGCGGACGGTGATGCCTCGGATGATGAATCCTCGGACAATGATGCCATTTATGCCTTACTCAATTGGCTTGGTAAACAAAGTTCCCAATAATCAAGCTCCACAAATTATTATATTAAATAGCTAACCAACAAATCAACAATAGCCCTAGGTAGTAGTAAGTGCTGAAATGACTAAATACGCACCAGGAAAATTCCCAGCAAACAATGGAGGGGTCACAAATGGTCCCACTTAAAATCCAGTCTCCTTAGACTTTTATCGTCTTTTTGACAGAATTTTCCTAGACATGCATATAACCATACAAATAGCTACTCACTGTCCTAAACCTAGGCTCTGATACCACTTGTTATGCAACGGAAACATAAACTCTAACGCTAGCTATTGAATATAATAATAACAAGTAGTAAAGCATAAATAAATAGCCAAAATTTAAATGCAAAAATAAAGAATACCAGGAATTAACGAGGTTCGGTATTAAAACCTACGTCCTCGGGCGCTGCAAAAGAAAACTCCACTATCTCCAAACAATATTATAAACTTTTGGACAATACAACAAATACCCAAAACAAATGGGAGATACAACAAAACTTGCAAACTAAAGGGTCCTTAAAGAAAGAACCCTAAACAAAAGAAGTATAATGGAATTACAACTTGGGATACAATTAACATTGATTTAGGTCCTTCTATATAGGCCCCAAAAGTTTCCCACTTTTCATTCCTTTTCAATGTGGGACAAACTACATCATTTTGGCCTATTACATGTAAGTCCCTAAACCTTTCTCCATTATCACTTCTACCCCATGTGATTTTGCTAAAAGCCATTTTTTCAACGGTAATTGTGATCCCAATTTTCTGTCTATCTCATTTTCAAAAAATTGAAAGTTGAAGTAAAACAGAAATATCATCCATGACAACACAAAACAGTTTAATTAGCAGAGTATAAAGAAACTTCAATATCTATGGATATTATGTATATAAAAAGTTACAAAATATCAATAATTTGAGTTATTCCACGAATTCCTTTTGATTACTTTACGAGCACAACCGTTTAAATTTTCAAAGAATCAAATCAGGTGAAGAAGCAGGTAATTGCAGCAAGCCCTTAAGCATCAAATTTTGACAGGAAGCTGTACTCTAGTCCCTCTAAAAATAAATTAAATGAATAAATAAGAACACTACAAAGAAACCAAAGAACATTCCATTACTGCAGTTTTTTTGTATGCATGGTTTCAGTTTATGCTACAAATTGAACTGAAGAAGATATGGTTTCTGTAAATTAAGCACAATTGTCAAGTATTGTTGAGGGAAGAGGACATGAACTCAGAAAGAGAACAATAAATGAGAAGACTATGAACTTCAACCACCATATCTAGTCAACTTACTGATTCAAGCAAAGATAACCTGCAAATTAAAATTATAGAACTAATATCATAGAAGATGATGACATACATTTGACTATGCACATAGACATAGAACATACTAAAGGCAAAATCCTAAAAATAAAACTTAAAAAATTGACACAAAGAGCAAGCATCTTTTGAACCCCAATATATCCTTAAAAGAGGTAGCTGAATACATACAAAATAAACAAGCAAAAAGTAATGAAATGAATATATCTGGTGCAATTAGTGAGCTAGTGATAGGGAGAAAAAAATTAAACTTAAATGGCAGATTCATAAGATCAAGGTTTAGATTAAACGTACATTATATAGAAAGTCTAAAAATATCCTTACAAATCAATAGACACCCATAACATAACAGTAATCGTTATCCTTAAATAACAGAGGAACTAATTAAGGAGAACTAAATTGTTTCATGATATCTGTAAATCTCCTTTCGAAAGTGCTGTCTTTAAATTAAAAAAACAACAAATCAATACAATCCCATCCAATTCCAGTATTTTCAGAAGAACTATGATCCAATACAATTAAACGAAAACAATTTTTTTTTTTTTTTTTGTTTTTCACTTTGAGATCAAGTCCCATGTTTCTTTGTCTCTTGAGCAACAACAAGCAAAACCCAAACCTCAAATTTATTAAACGAAAACCCAAACCTCAAATTTATTAGACGAAAACCTAAACCTCAAATTTATTAAATGAAACTATAATATCAGATGCCCTGAAAAAGTACCTTCACCGGATACAATTGATTGTAAAACTATGCGAGCGGAAGAGAATCAAGAGACAGTTGATTCGAAGTCAGATTCAGCCAAAGAATTGAGAGGCATAATTTTTTTGCTCTTCTTTATCCCTAATCCCTAAATCGAGATATTGAATGCTCTTACTCCCAATCGCATTTTTTTTCTTCATTTTTTTTGAAGCGTAAAATATCAGAAAAGTTTTTATATTATCCTAAAATTTTTATTTAAGTCTCGATTTCGATTTTGGTTCTCTGCTCTACCCTTGTAGGAATTAAAATTGAAACTCCACAATATTATTTTCAATTTTTGGGAATCAAAACCGACCCTATAACTTTCAATTATGGGTAAGAATTGGAACCGATATGTGGGTATCCATCAGTTCCGTTTTCACCCTATTTTTTTGCCCATCCCTAAAAGAATGTATTTCGGTCTATAATTAATTATATAAAGTCTCTAGTTGATTTGGGATGAGCTAGCAGCTCTGCAGCTGTATTGTTGAGGCCATTAACTGACAGAGGAGTGAGATCACCCAGGCAACGTCAGCTGCCACATTAAACTTATCTAAATTTGTGGTTGTTGGAAAATTAAGGGCATTTATTGTGTGCCACATTAAACTTATCTGATTTTATTGTGGCTGGAAAATTAAGGGCATTTATTATGTGGGTCTAAGCCGTCTTGAAATTCAGTTGGGAAGACTCAATTATTGATGCTCAATTTTCGATATGAACTGTTTATATTGATTTTCAACATGGTGGTCCCTGGGGCCTTGTCGGTGGATGTAATAAAATGGTCAATTTAGTCTAAAACATTGATGGATGATTTTTTGTTGATGTATACTAATTAAAATAATAATAATAATTTAGATGTATAGATCTTATAAAAATTTATGTATAAATAAATAAATATAAAAAATTAAACTTACCATATTTATTCTTTTATTTATTTTTTATCATATCAGTTTATATAATTTTTTTAAAATTTATTTATACATGTATTATTATACTTAAAAGAACATGTCAACAATGTGAAAGTCATTTTATCACTAAAAAACATATACCACATCTTAGATAAATATATGATAGAGAGAAATAATAATTTATTGGAGCAATGAAATAAATAATGAAAAACTTATCTAAATTTGTGGTAAACATCAGTAAGTAGGGATAAGAGACGTAACCAAGATTTTTAGCAAGTAAATTCAAAATATTTAAATTGATAAATTTATAATAAAATTTTATGGGTCAATATCAGTTTAAATTGAGTTAAAATTATAAATATTATAAAATATAAAACCTTTTTTTTTTTAAGTCAGAGTGAGTTCAATTGAATCATATGCTAGAGAGAAAGCGTGTCAGTGGTCTAAATCAATGACCTATTAATTAAATTCGTGTGCTGGAATTGGAACTTTGTCCAATTTTGTCTATGTAATTCTATATTAGTTGGCATTGGTTTACTTAATTTGAATTTTGAAAGCTTCATTCATTCACTACACATACTAATTAGTTAAGGAATGATTTTACAGTTGAAAAGGGATTAGCAATGATGTTAATTTAGTAATATTAAAAAGTCTGAAAATCATTAATTAAATTTAATTTCTTTCAAAAAAAAAAAAATCTAATATTCCTCTCCAAAACTTGGAAAAGTATGTTCTGATTATAGTCTCATAAAATTAATTGGAAATTTTGTTACTTTCAAAATGTTCCAGATTTTCCCTATTTTTACACAAAAATCCTTCATCCTATTTGCACTACCCCATTATATTCTTAATTTTTTCTTTAGTGAAATAACACATGTACATCTGCCATTCTCATATACTTTCTTGCAATTACCAACTACCAAATACTAACTATGGTATTAACTTAATTATAAGAGCAATGTCCTCATTATATATACATAGGAAACATGGTTCAATACTATACCTTGAATTCCTCGCCATGGCCAAAGGAAACACCAGTCCACTTGCTCTTCCCATCCCCATCTTTACTGGGGAAAATTATGATGTTTGGAGTATTAAGATGAAGACATATTTTTTGTCCCAAGACTTATGGGACATTGTTAACTATGAAAATTATTTAGAGATCACCGGCTCCACTCTATCTGAAGAACATCAGAAGCAGTTGAAAGAAAGTAAGAAAAATGATGCAGCAGCACTTTTCATCCTTCAACAAGCGGTGGATGATAATATTTTCCGCAAAATTTCTCGTGCTCAGAAGGCGAAAGAGGCATGGGACGCTTTGAAAGAAGAGTTCCAAGGCATTCCTCAGGTACGCGCTGTCAAACTACAATATGGATCTCTTATTCATTACAGCTTATAATCGCTTCTTCTTCGTCGCAGACTACCGCCTTAGCAGAAGGGAGAGAGCCGGGTAAGTAGCAGAAAACTAAAATAAATTTTCAGAAGTAAAGGAATAATATTCCAACCCAAAAAAAAAGTCTGAAAAGTTTTCTTTTTCTTTTTATCGCAGAGGATTTCAAGAAATACCTGCCATTATACAAAGCTATACTCGAAGGCGATCTGAAATCTGTACAACAACTCTGTGATGGGGATAAGAATGCGTTTGAAGCCAGGATTACGGTAAACTTGGACACAGCTCTTCATGTAGCTGTTGGGACAGGCAAGGCCAATCATATTGTGGAGTATCTATTGAATCAGATGTCAATGCATCAACTGTCACTGAAAAATAAAGAGGGTAACACTGTTCTTTCCATTGCTGCAATTGTTGGCAATGTCCAAGCAGCCCGCATGATAATGATGAAAGATGAAAATCAAACTTTAATTCAAGATTCAAACAAGTCTAAAAGGGTACCTTTGATTGAGGCCACTCTACATGGCCAAAAGAAGATGATCAACTATTTATTGAAATTCAGCAAAAAAGATTTGGCTTATGATTCTGCAACACGTTTTATATCGCGTGTTCATTTCGTAAAATTGCTTATAATTGCTGAATTTTATGGTGAGTGAAATTGCTAACTTTCAATACATGCCGATGAAAGTTTCATTTACTTTATTGAGACATATTTTCAGTAATTTTCTTCATGTCGAAATTTGAAATTAGTGATCCTAGCTAATAAATTCATGTCGATCATTATGTCTCAGACTTGGCGTTAGACTTGATTAAAAAACATCCAATTTTAGCGACAATGACATTTTATGGTGGTGAATCTCTGTTGAGTGAAATAACCAAAAAGCCATCAGCATTTCCAAGTGGAGGAACAAAAAGGCTACCGTTTTGGGGATACGTCGGCGTTTCTAAGGGTGAGTATATATATTTCTTTCTGACATCAATGTTATTTTTCTTTTGATTTTGTATTAATAAACAATATTGTTCGAGTAGTATTCTACAAATGAAGATATTTCAAATGAAAAAGGATTGAATTTTTTTTTTTTTTTTTTTTAAAAATTTCGAAAGGAGGAACAAACTTATGATTTACAGTACTTTACTCGGTTATGTATACAGTTATTGTCATTGTTGACAGTTGAATCTGTTTAATTTGCAGATACAAAAAAAATACCAAAGACAAAGTTGATAATTGAGCTTGTCAAACACTTGTGCAAGGAAATTGCAGAAGGTAAAACTGACTATACAACAACTTGTTTGATACTAAAACGATCACTCCTTTTAGCGGGAGAATTGGGGGTTTGTGAAATCGTGGAAGCGATTATAAAGTCATATCCTGATGCAATCTGGTTTACGAATGAAAAGAATCAAAATTTGTTCCACTTAGTAGTCATGAATCGTCAAGAGAAAGTTTTTAACCTCATATATCAAATGATTGATCGCAAACATTTGTTATTAATGTCTCAAGACGTGGACAAGAACAACATCTTGCATTTAGCTGGAAAGCTAGCTCCTGAAAATAAACTAAATGTCATTGCTGGTGCAGCTTTTCAAATGCAGCGTGAGTTACAGTGGTATAAGGTAAGACTTCTGATATAAACATTGAAATAGCTGCTTTTTGCACTACTGCATGACTATCGGGGGAGTGAAAACTAAGATATATATATAACGATGTTAAATTAGTTTAACTCGTTAATGAATCTAAGCTTCCTTACACATAATTAATTTACACATTACCAGTGAATGCGCCTTAGATTCAGTTTTTCATCCTCCTAACCAAGTAGACATGTTTTGGGTGATGTTCAAGACACTTGTCACATCCTACTCATACATTATTAGGGAATGAGTGTAGAATTTAATTTATGACACTTAAGTCCTCCTAACTTAGTAGACATTGTTTTGGGTTTCATAAACATGTTCGTTATTTCTGTTCTTTCATATATAACTATGTTATTTTGTAATTACGAAGTTCATGTTATACAGGAAGTAGAGAACATTGTACCTGCCGAGTGCAAAAACGAAATAAATTGTGTAGGAGAAACCCCGGCAGTGGTATTCCATAAGTCCCATAAGAAACTTGTTACAGAAGGTGAGAAATGGATGAAGGAAGCAGCGACCTCATGCATAGTAGCCGCAACAGTGACTGCCACACTAGTTTTTCAAGCAGCGTTCGGTGGAACTAATGGCTACAATAAATTGAGTGTGTTCATGACATTTGGGTTTTCAGATGCACTCTCCTTGTTCTCATCGATTGCGGCCGCCATAATATTCATGTCCATCATTACTGCACGCTACAAACAAGATGATTTTCTCGAGGCCCTTCCCAGAAAGTTCATATTGGGAGTTGTTTTCATGTTCATCTCCATAACCTCAATGATGGTAGCGTTTGGCACCACTGTTTATCAGATTTTTTATGAGAAAAAGGCATATTTGATGCTTGGTTTAGTGGGAGTATCAGCCTGTTTGCCCATGCTCTTGTTTGTGGCTTCGCAATTTTCCCTCATATGGCACTTGTTCATTTACACCTATCGGCCCGGCCTTTTCAGCAAGCCGAGCAAACGGTGTACTCGACCAAGTAATTAGATAAGTCAGAGAGAAAATGTTGAAGTTACTCTCGTTCCAGTTCTTCTTAATGAATCTTTAATGGCCCGTTAAAACTTACAATATTTATAGACTTGCTTTCTAAGATTTATTTTAATACCTAAACCTTAAAGATATTAAGATTTTTGTTATTTCAAAAACTTTAAGAAGATTTTTATTATTTAATTAAACATTAATTTTTTTTATTGTGATGTGAAAATATTTGTTATTTAATTAAACCTTAATCTTTTTATTGTGATGTGAAAATAATAAGTTTTGAATACCGTTTGGAAAAATTTATTTTTAAGTTTGTTATGTTTTTTGAAATTTTTTAGTTATATGTGTTTGCCATTTTTATTTTTAAAGTGATGTTGGATGTATACTTACTAGAATGGATATTTATAATTTTATTCTGTAAATATTTTTACAATTTTAAAATTATATTTCAACTAATTATATTATTGATTAACTTAATAATTAATTATGTATTGATTTTAGTAAATATAAAATAAATGTATAATAATTGAAAAATGAATAAAAAAGAAAATGTGTTCATTTATTCTAACAATAAACTTTTAAAAACAAAATTGTTAAACTTTCAGCGTAAGATTTTTTCTTTTCTTTTCTCTTTTGAAATCTCTTTTCAATGTTTAAAGGGACTAAACAAGGACGGATCCAAAAATTTCTCTTAGGGTAAACCAAAATAAAAACTAATTATATATTAATATCTTTGTCCATTAATATTTCTGTTAGGGTGTGCCAAAATTCAGACATTATGCATATTAATATTTTTAAGAAAAATTTGAGGGTGGGCCGTGGAGTAGCATCCGCCCTTGGGACTAAATAAATAATTATTCATATAAATTCTTATAAAGTTTTGAGGCTTGAATATATTTAAAGTGTAATGTTAATAAAAAAGGGGGAAGATCAAACTATGAAAAATTAATGAAATTATTATTTAAAAAAAAAAAGTAAATTTAAAGTGGGTCAAAGTGTAATACCTAATGAATAAGAGAGATCAAAATATAAATAAATTTTTAAAATTATCGTGATTCAGCTATGAGGGAAAAATAGTAGTGTCTTAAATCTGCTAATTCCAACTCCAGAAAATCATTAAACATCCTTTGAATCTTCAAGAGTCTTGACACAATGTCAAAAATTTTGGAGATCGAATAAAAAGGAAAGAAAATAACTAACCTTAGGTGATCAAGTAGTTTGATAGAGACTTTTGAGTGTATTACTTAAGAGGTTTTAGGTCCGAGTCTTTTCTCAATTACTAATAAGGATGGTCATTAGAGTTCTTACTCAGCCGGCTCTTACTCGACCTGAACACCTAAAAAATAAAAATAAATAAATAGATAAAAAGGAAATTCATTTTAACGAGCTCAATAATCAATACTAATAATTCCTATGTGGATGAGATGTCGGATGAGCTAAAATATAACCAACCAGGGCCCTTCAAATCAGCCTGTCCAAGTTATTGAAAACTCAATGAATTGGCCCAATACCAGTGATAAACCATAGGCTGGAGCTTTGAGGAAGTCCTAAGCCTGTATATATGGGTCACAACGCTCACAAGGGTTCAAAGTACTTATCAACCATCATGGACCTAAACTAGAACAGAAGGACAGTTGATAAACTTGGTCAACAACCTTTACTGAAGGAGGATTACAGACCTCAATTTTGTGGACTGAGAGAGCAATGAGCCAGTTAAGCTCCACTTCCTTCTGCATACTGCAATAACAATAATTTTCCAGGTTTATAACAATGAAAATAAGGAGGGAGATTTTCACATACCTCTTTACTCAGTGATGAAGCAATTCTAGAGTTCTGACGAAGCAAATGTAGAGTCGAGATGAATCTCCTCAACATGAGAAATTTTTGACAACTTCTGCCTGCAACTTTCTCTCAGGATCAGGGAATTTTCTATCTTCAATTCTCTAAGGGGCAGTAAGATTCTTCATCCCATTTAGCAGATATGACAATTCTGGGCAACTCACAATATCAAGTTTATGAAGTGCTGTGGGATTTGAAAGCCATTCCGGTAGTGTTTTGATATTTGGACATGCTTCAATCTTCATGTATTCTGAAAGACTTAGCAGAGCCATGAAGAATCATTTGGGGCAAGTCCACTAGTTCTAGTAACTCATAAATCATGAACACTTTAACGTTTCCAATTATGTTAAATTAAGATTAGGATTCCCATTCTTAGCAGAGCCATGAAGAATCATGAACACTAGTTCTGGTATGAGGACTTCATCCCTAGCTAGGAGAAGGATTCGAGCTGATTGTCTTCTGCTGAATATAAACAGGAATGAGCCCCATGCCACTAACCATGGAAGGGACTGTTCATAGATAAACTCAACCTTTTTGTTTGACTAGTCTAAACATCATGCTGTCTTTAATTTAACGAAGAGCATGCTCAATCTGACAAAAGAAATGCATTCTGAATATAAGATACATGACATAAGCAATAGAGATAACCAAACAAACAGTAGATTGGGAAACGTTCCAACGCATTATCTAATACAAACATGATTAACTGAATCAAGCATAAATAGGGGAAATCACCTTTTCCCCTGGAAGTTTAATGAAAATACAACACACCCACAGATTTCAAGAAGTGACAAATACACCAAAATAACAATTCAAGAACCAAAAGATTAAAAAAAGAAAAAAGCAGCATCACAATTAGCAGGACTCCGAATCGAAACTTCTTCCACTGGTTGAAGACTTTGCCAGAATCTCTGGGGAAGCTGCAACAGTTGAATAATTCAAGTTACTCAATAAGTAAAAGGTCAGAGAAACAAATTTACTCTCTTAAAGGTTATATTATATATCACCTAAAAAAAAAAAAAAAATGCTTTATATATCACTTAAAAAAAGAAACAAAGGCTTCTGCAATGAAAAATTCGAGTCATTCGGTGGGCAGCATGGAGCAAAGGAAAGTGTCTCATACTATATATTCAAGACCATTAAGTATTTAAAAAGAAGTCTCAATTCATCTATCTCATCAGATTTGGGATATATATCAATTATGATTCTTCAACAGATTTGGGATATATTGATCAATTATGATTCTTTCTTTTTTTCTATTGATTTTTTTCCGAGATGTGCAAAATCAATAATATCGATCAAATACAAATAATAAAATCAAAATTATTAATTAATATAGAATTTATAACATCAAGAAAATCTATGTGAAAGGATTTATGAATTTATATGTTACTTACAAATAATCATATTTCTCCGATGAATTAAAAAGCCTACAGAAACAAAATTGTACTAGGAAACTACATAAAGAAAATATGAAATTTATCGTCTATCAAAGTATATATATTTCTAGTTTGTAGTAGATGACAATAATATAAAGACTTTTCATCGTAGCTATTTATCAAATATTGGATAAAACTTTCCATTTACGGCAGCATAAAAAAATAGAGTTATTGCATTGATAACATTATAAAGAGTTAGAGAGAAATTTTCACATACCTGGCTATTTATTCATTAGTCAATTCATCAAAGAAGCTATCATGGAATCCAGTTGAATCTCCAGCACATGAGAAATTTCCGGCAAATTCTTCCTGCAGCTTTTACTCAGCGTAGGACAATTTTGTATCTTCAATTCTCTAAGGTTGGTGAGGTTCTGCATCCCGTCTGGCAGAGATGACAGTTCTTGGCAACTTAAAATCTCAAGTTTTTTAAGTGCTTTTAGACTCGCAAGCCATGGTGGTAATTCTTTGAGCTCTTGACATGCTTCAATCCGCAGGTACTCTAGAGTGTCAGTCCAGTGGTTGGAGTCGCCGCTTTGCAAGCGCATCTTGCTCAAGTCGGGGTCTTCGCCTTGCACATCGTTCTTCAGATTAATCTTCGGACAACTGCGTATCACCAGCTTCTTCAATCCTTTCAGATCTTTTATATTGTATGGCAATGAGTTCGAGCTATCATAACATTGCAAAACCAATGTTCGGAGGCCGGTGAAACTTTGCATCCATTCTCCAATCTCTTTTATAGTTATTTCCAAATATCTAAGACTGATCATCTTCTGCATATTGCGAGGTAACCTCTGAAGATTTGAACAACCAAGAAGTATTAAGGTTTGTAAATTCGGAAGTTTAGAAATGAGCTCAGGAATTTCCTTCAAACGTAAATTCCAAGATAAGTCTAGATATCTCAAATGTATCAATGCACCAATAGAAACTGGAAACTCTTCAAATTGTAGACCATTGAAGCATAACAACCTGAGGTACTTAAAATTTGATGTCCATGTCTTAAGGAAGTCCATAGTAACATGCTCAGATAGTATACTTTGCATGATGATGGTCCGCAATTTCTTGGAAATAGGTGGAACTACTTGACCAGAATACTCAATGTCAAGAAATGACAAATGTCGAGCATTTTTTATAGGTTCTTGGAATCTGGGATCTACCGCTTTGCACTCTGTGTGTGCTACTTTGAGGACAAGATCATGTACAAAGTCATGCATCTGAAATTTAAAGAAATAACCATAATCTTCAACATCTTGAAAAAAACATCTCGAAGTTAATTCCTCCAAATATTGCAACCCAACATCTTCCAACTCTTTATTTTCAACATCTATCAACTTTTTATTTTTATTATGAGTAGCAAGAAAACCATGCGCCATCCAATGACAGACCAGATAATTACTGTTGAAGCAATAACCCTTAGGAAATAAGGAACAATATGCCAAACATCTTCGCAAATGGGATGGCAAATGAGCGTAACTCAACTTCAACGCTTGTTCTTGACTCCATTCGCTGTTTTCTTTGATTAGCGACCGAATAGACGGCTCTCTGTTTTGATGAAGTAGGGTTCCTAAAGTTTTCACAGCTAAAGGATTGCCACCACATTTTCCCAAAATTCCATCCCTAATTTCAATGAGCTCTTGATCTGTGCTTTGTTCATCTGTAAAAGCCGCCGATTTCTTAAACAACAATTTAGAATCTTCTGGGGAAAGGCCTTCTAAAACAGACTTGTCAACCGCGCCCATTACTTCCGCTACTTGATTACTACCTGTAGTAACCACAATTTTGCTCCCATTGGGTTTCTGCGTCAATAAGTTTTTGAATCTGTCCCATTTATCATAATTTTCATTCCACACATCATCCAAGACTAACAAAAATTTTTTACCATCCAATGCTTCCAGCAAGCGATCTTCTAACTGATTGACGGCTAATCCAGCTTGATTTTGACCAGTTGCAGAAGTACAAGTTTCTTTCATCAAAGTAATTATATCAAAGTCCTCAGGTACACGCACCCACATCTTTAGTTCAAAGAGTTCGTCTATCGTTTTGTCACTATACACCAATTTGGCTAGAGTGGTTTTTCCAATACCTCCAACTCCAACTATGGTGATGACAGAGACCTTTTCACCTTCATTTTTTGGTTGCTTCAAAAAGTTTAAAATTTTTTCCTTATCACCGTCTCTCCCGAAAACTTCAACACAGGTGTGATTTATCATCATCTTCCTCACATTATTGCTCCAAGCCTCATGCTTATTCTGATCACATTTATGCTTAACAGCAGCTACTATTTCATCTAACTTTTTTATAATATGACCAAGTTTTCTACTTATAGATGACCATCTCGAAAAGAGTATACTTACTCTCGATTGTTTGTTCGATGGTTTCTCCAATTCACACTCCACCTCATCCACCACATCCTCAGCATCATACAACTGATCTGAAAGCTGTTCAAGGTCTTCCTGCAGCTCGCCCTTCTGTGCCTGCTTTTTCTCGGCATTCAAGAGGCTGACTTCGAAATTCGACAAGGTTTCTTTGAGATGCTCTATTTCTTTTGGAATACGCAACGACGGCGTCTTGTCTTTTTTGGAATTAAGCAACTCTATCTTTGACAAAATGTTAGTGGCAATGGTCGATGGAAATGATTCCGCCATGTTCTTTGAGTAGGAGGAAACAGAAGGGTGCAGATCGGGATAATGAATTATCTGAGAAATTAATGAGAACTGATGCTTTGATCTTTTTGATTATGGATTATATATTTCATGAAGTTAAGTTACTTTGAGGGAATGATCGATTTATTTTCCTTCTAATATAGCTTTTATTCTTTTTTGAAATAATTTAATAATTCCTTTTTGTAGGGGACAAATTAAAATATGAATTCTTCTTAATTGACTTTGTAGATAAGATTCTTCATTCGTTTTTTTTTTCCCTTTTACCCTCTTCACACTAACAACAAGGGAAAACCTCTCAGAGCATTTCTAACTTCTTATTCTTTAAATATAAATTGAAAAGTGAGTTTAACTTTTTACATCTAGAGAGTCAAATCTCACTCTCTATCTCAATTTTATTAAATAAATTACATATTTATATGTAGTTTATTATTAATTTTCTTTCATATTAAGAGTATCTCTAATAGTACTCTTTATTTTAAAGAGCATCTTTCATGTAAATAAATAGCATTTTTATTAATTTCTAAATATAAAGAATAAATTTTTTTATTTAAATCTAATAAACTCTTTAAATTTAATGAAAATGTTCTTTATTTTCAAGAAAGAGACTTAACATGAGAGAGAATTAGCAAATAAAATATATAGAAAATTGTAATTCATTAATTAAAATTAGGATAAAAAGTGAAATTTGACTCTCTAAATGTGGAGAGTCAAACTCACTCTCTAATTTATATTTGAACGATAAAGAGTATGTTAGACTTTTGTTTTTATAGATAGACTATTTCTTATAAAGAATCTATCTATAAAAACAAGAGTCCAATAAACTCTTTATCTTTAAAATATAAATTAAAAGGTTATAAAGAGTCTATACATAAAAACAAGATTCTAATAGTCTTTTTATCTTTAAAATATAAATTAAATTTCAAATTTCACTCTCTATCATAATTTTAATTAATAAACTACAAGTTTCTATCTATTTTATTTATTAATTCTCTCTCCCATTAAGTCTCTTTCTTGAAAATAAAAAACATCTTCATTAAATTTAAGAATCTATTAGATTTGAATAAAAATTATATTCTTTATATTTAGAAATTAATGAAAATGTTCTCTATTTATATGAAAGATACCCTTTAAAATAGAGAGTATCATTGAAGATGTTCTAAATCTCTTTCCTATTTGTTCTTTATATTTAGAAATTAATAGAGATTACAAAGGTCCATTGGATTCGAATATAAATTTTATCTTTATATTTATAAATTAATAAAAATGTTCTTTATTTATGGGAAATATACTCATTAAAATAAAATGTATTATTGAAGATGCTCTAAACAATAGTAGGTTTTATATATTAAACCAATTAAAAAAAGGTCAGGTTGTAATTTCCCAAAAAAAAAAAAAAAAAAAAAAAAGGGTCTTTCTTGTGGTTTAACCTTCTTTATTTCTTGTCTTGATCCCTCTTCGCCTTTCCTTCTTTTTGTTTTTCATTTTCCGGGAATCTATTATCTATTAAACCGATTAAAAAAGGTCAGGTTGTAATTTGTCCAAAAATAAAAAAGGTCGTCTTTCGTGTAGTTTAACCTTTTTTTTATTTCTTGTCTTCATCGCTCTTGGCCTTCCTTCTCTCTGTTTTTCATTTTCCGCGAATCTCCTTCCCAAATGCTTTGAAGAGAGCTCACCTCATTCATTATGTAAATTTATGACTTGTTTTTCGTTTAACCTACCTCCACGTGATTGATTGACATGCATACCAATCTAATCAATAAATTTTGTCAAGACTCATAAATTGTAAAGATATTATCTTTTATGAGTTGTCTACATCTACCTTGGTACAATTAGCAATTAGATAATAAATAATTCTGAGATGATTAACATGCTTGATAAACATTGATAATAAATAAATGGTAACTACCTTTGTACAAATAGTAATTAGATAATAAATAGTTTTGATGAACATTGATAATAAATAAATAGCAACAACCTTCGTACAATGAGTAATTAAATAATAAATAGTTCTGATAAGAAGAATATCATTCATGATAAATGTTGAAAATAAATAAATAACAACTACCCTGGTACAATTAGTAATTAGATAATAAATAATTATGAAAAGATTAACATGCATGATAAACGTTGAGAATAAATAACAAGTACCTTGGTACAATTAGTAATTAAATAATAAATAGTTGTGAGGAGATTATCATTTATTAGTTGTCTACCTCTTATAATAACACAATAACTCAAGCGATTGACTTCTTAGGTGGTCGATGGATGGATAGAATTCATGCTATCTTAATTACAGCCTCCTACTATCATCTGGTCTATTTATGAATGTCTATTTATCGATGGAATTAATTATTGATGTTACAAAGTTAGTTGGTGCATATACTAATTCAAAATTAGAACATCTTCAAATGACTCTATATATGACTCAAACTCTTGTGTTAGGAGATCGTGTAACAGAAAACATGCATTAATCCGAGATAAATAACATAGGATTAAAATTACACCACACAAATAGACACGATATTTACGTAATTTGGCATAACCTGCCTACATCCACGGATGAGAGAAATCCACTATAGTTTTATGAACACGATGTACAAGGGTACACATCACCAGTACATAAAACAAAGTGAAAACATCCTAGTTTCTAACCATGCTCAACCTAGTACCTAGAGAGGAAACAATCCTAGTTTCAAAGACACTCTCCCCATGGTGTTTAATAACCCTTACATCAAATACCCTGTGTACTCACATTCTCTCATGACCTTCAATTGGTTCTTAACCTTATATTTATAGGTAGGATATGAGATATTCTTTTCCTAATAGGATTCATATTCCAATTCCTAATATGACTCCTAAATTATATTCTTTATTAAATAGTTTTCCTAAAAATATACAATTTCACATGAGAATAAATAGGAAAACGAGCCACAAATATCCCAACAATCTCTACCTTGGCGAGTTTTCCATCACATCGATAAACATGACAAAGATAATACTCCATCACCACAACATTTAGGTTAACTATGTCGAATTTTGCTAGCATCCAGGTCACATAGTAACCATGCCAAATTTTGCCGCCAAGATTTGAGAACTCCTCCACCTATAACTTAAACCTGTTGTAATCCGTCTCTTATGTGCATCCACCATCTTGAAAGAACTATCTCCCAGGTCGCAACTTGGAGCTCTGATACCATTTGTTAGTAGATCGTGTAGCGGAAAACATACATTCAAGATAAATAATATAGGAATAAAATCACACCACACAAAGAGACACGATATTATCGTGGTACGGTATAACCTGCCTACATCTACGGATGAGAGAAATTCACTATAGTTTCATGAACACGATATACAAAGGTACACATCACCATAAACCCGATATATAAAACAGAGCGAAAATATCCTAGTTTCTAACCACGCTCAACACAGTACTTAGAGCGCAAACAACTCTAATTTCTAAGACACTCTCCCCATGGTGTTTAGTAGTCCTTACATCAAACACCCCGTGTTCTCACATTCTCAATCTCCCACTTGGAGACTAATTCAACATGTCTTCAATTCTTCACTTCCATCACCATCACCAGCAGCATCAACTTCTCTTTCTTCAAGCAAGAAGTCCAACTGAAGTTGTACACAACTTTAGTTTCTCAATGGTAACCACCTTCGTAAAAATATTAGCTGGATTTTTACTCTCTTGAATCTTCTTGAGAGCTATAACTCCTTCTTCCAAAACCGAGCATATGAAATGGTAAGGAACTTCTATGTGTTTTGTCCTAGTATGGTAGGCTGGGTTCATTGCCAGGTGAATTGCACTTTGACTATCACAATACAAATCACTATTCTTATAATTCTGACCCAATTCTTCTAGGAACCATTGTAACCATATTAGCTCCTTACTAGCTTCGGTCATAGCAGCATACTCTACCTCTGTAGTAGAAAGAGCAACAATCTTCTATAACTTTGAAACCCAACTAACCGCTGTACCACTTAATGTAAAGACATAGCCCGTGGTACTCTAGCGATTATCAATGTCACCAACCATATTAGCATCCACATAACCTTGTAGCTCTAAATCTGACTATCTAAAGCATAATGTTGAATCTTTAATACCTTTCAAATATCTGAGAATGCACTTTACTGCTTCCTAATATTGCTTTCCTGGATTGGTCATGTACCTACCCACAATTCCCACTGCATGTGCTATGTCTGGCCTTGTACACACCATGGCAAACATAAGACTGCCAATCGTTGATGCATAAGGTACCTTGGCCATGTAGTATCGTTCATGTTCTGTTATAGGTTACTGATCTTTGGATAGTTTAAAATGACTAGCTAAACTGGTACTTACTATCTTTGCTCTACCTATATTGAACCTATTGACTACTTTCTTCACATACTCTTCTTGTGACAGCTTCAAAAAACCTTTGGCTCTATCTCTGGTAATCCTCATACCAAGGATTTGTTTTGCAACTCCCAAATCCTTCATAGCAAACTTCTTTGACAATTGCCTTTTTAGCTTGTCTATTTCCTGTTTATAAGTCCCTGCAATCAACATATCATCTACATATAATAATAGGATGATATATGAGTTACCAAGTTTTTTAAAATGACAACAATGGTTTGCTTGGCATCTTAGGAAACCATTATTACACATAAACACATCAAACTTCTGTACCATTGTGTAGGCCCCTGTTTTAGCCCATATAGGCTCTTTTGAAGTTTGCACAATATTCTCTCCTTTCTTTGTACTTAAAAACCCTATGGCTGCTGCATATGAATTTCTTCATCCAGTTCTCCATGAAGAAACATCGTCTTTACATCTAACTGCTCAGGATGAATGTCTTCTTTTGTCACTAACCCAAGTACTGTTCTTACTGTAGTCAACTTGACAACTAGAGAGAAAATTTCAGTGTAGTCAATGCCTTCTTTCTGCTAAAATCTTTTCATGACAAGTTTTGCTTTATATCGTTTTCTGCCATCATATTCATCTTTCACCCGATAAACCCACTTGTTTTGCAATGCATTCTTCCCTTGTGGTAGCTCCGTCAACTGCCAGGTTTGATTTTTTTCTTTTTATAATGTGTCCATCTCATCTTTCATAGCTAGCTCCCACTTGATTGAGTCATCAACTTGCATTGCTTCCTCGTAACACTTTAGTTCACCACCATTAGTTAGTAAAATATAGTGCAAAGAAAGGGAGTACCTTTGTGGTGGTCTTATAGTCCTGGAAGATCTTCTAGGTTCAAACACGGGCATTTGTGGTTCAACTTCTTGAGCTATATTATCTTGATCTTCCTGGTCATTGTCTTGCATGCCATTCATTGGGAAGTCTTTCAGAGGAATTACCTCTTGCTTCTTCACTTCAGTGCTTGGATTTTCTAACTTCATGTTGAACCTATCCTTGTATAGCACTTCTTCATTGAATATGACGTCTCTACTCCTTATAATCTTATGGTTTTGTTATCCTAGAAACGATAACCAAACTTGGCGTCACCATAACCAATAAAAAAACATTTGTTAGATTTAGCATCAAGCTTACTTCTAAGAGTAAAGTCAATGTAAACATATGCTAAACAACAAAACACTCTTAAGAAAGAATAATTTACCTCTTTGCTGCTCCAAACTTCTTCTAGGATCTTGCAATTTAGTGGTACAGAGGGTCCTCTGTTGAGCAAGTAAGTTGTAGTAGTAATTGCCTCAGCCCAAAATGTCTATGATAGTCCAGCATGTAATCTCATGCTTCTTGCACACTCATTTAGGGTTCTGTTCATTCTTTCAGTGACACCATTCTGTTGAGGAGTTGCAGGAATGGTCTTCTCCATCTTGATCCAATTATTGGCATAATATTCTTTGAACCCTTGATCAATGTACTCTCCCTCATTATCAAATTGCAAGCACTTCACCCTTAGGTTTGTCTCATTTTCAACCATGGCTCTCCACTTTTTTAAAGTATCAAAAAATCAGATTTATTTTTCAAAAAATAAACCCTTTCTACTTGCGTCATTAATGAACGTCACATAATATTTTAAGCCTCTAAGGGATGACTACATGTCTATATGAACCAACTCCAACGTCTTTGCCTTTGGTTTCCTTGCTACTTTGAAAAACCTTACTCTTCTTTGTTTGCCAAAGATGCAAGATTCACACAAACTTTGATCAATCGACTTCAACTCTGGTAGTTTTCCCTTTGATTGAAGCTCCTTCATTCCTTTCATGCTCATATGCCCAAGTCTACAATGCCATAAACTCAAGGTAACACTAGCATCTATGATTGCAACTGAATCTCTGCAACTAGAAGTCATGTAAAGAGTTCCAGTTTTATTTCCACTAGCAACCATCATGGCTATTTTAGTAACTATCCATACACCACCTAGAAAGGACACACTATGCCCTTCATTGTCAAGTTGCCCAACTAATACTAGATTTCGCATCAATTTTGGTACATGCCTTACTTTCTGGGTTTTCCACACAGATCCATTTGTTATCTTCAACCTAACATCACTGTTAGAGTCATGAAAGTGACTCTATTTTGGTGATAAGAATACCCCATGTGTGATTAAATTGAAGTATATTGAGATAATTAAAGAATTTATGAATTTATTCACGAAAATCGCTTCCTAATTTTTTCTTATGAATTTAACGTGTTTGGAATGATTTTGGAAAGTATATGAGTTGATATTAGGTTGTGGTTTATGGATTAAGGGTGATTTTGTCTCATTTATGCTGTTTTGGGGGTAAAATGTCATGTTTTAAGGGGCTAATTCTGTCATGTTTCAATCATGCAGGGACCAAATGGAAATTTGCCAGATTTTGTATAAAACTCCAGTTCAAGTTTGCAGAAACGTGGCTGCCGCCCACCAAAACTCTTCACCTTCTCCGATCAAGCTCCGGCGACCCTCCATCTTCATTTCCGGCGATGTTTCGGCTTCCCCTTGCTCCGGTCACCATCATCCCTTCATCACCACCGCGAAACACACACCCACCGCGACGCTTCATCTTCCCCACCGCGACTCTTCGTCTTCCCGACCAGTTTTGGCCATTTTCCGACGAAGTTCCAGCTCCCCAAGGGTAGATCTTCATTCCCCACAGCCGGATCTACACTTCCCTTGCTTCACCACCGCAGGGCCGTCGGAATCGCAATTTTGCCGCCGCCTCTTCATCTTCCAGCCCAGATCCTGCTCATTTCCGGTGACTTCTCACCTCCCCAGGACCTGATCTGAACTCCCCATCACCAGAGCTTTCCATCGGTACCTTCGGATCCCATTTCCGCCACCGTTTTCCGAGAGACCCGCCGGAAAATTAACGCCTTCCGGAACCGCTGGCTGTTCGTATTCGGGCTGTCCGTTGGTTGTTTTCGGCCCTTCTTCACATCATATCGCTGTCGGTTACCTCCTCTTCGCCATGATCAGCTCCGTTTCCACTGTTTCAGCCTCCGTCATCACCACTATGAGCGGCTGAGTTCCCGATTGTCCGTTACGGTGTAGGCGAGATCAAGATTGACTCCACTAATCTCCTCATCAGCTCTCGACTAGTTGGATGAGCCCGAATGTTGGATATTTGGTTAAGTTTCTTGTATTCAGATTATATTTGTTTTCGTTTCAGTTTGTTTGCGATACTTTAATATTATTCTGATACTCGACGTGTTGAATTGATAATGTCCATTGAGAACGTTTATTGATATATAACTTTTTGCATAATTGAATGTCGGTTTGAGATTATTAAATGTTGATTATGACTTTAAATTGCTTCGTACGATTGCAATCAAGTTGTAGTAGCGTTTAATATCATTTCTACTAGGAATGCATTTATTGTGTAATTAGTTGATTGGATGATACAAGTTAGTAGGTTGTACTTGTTAACGTTGTACCAACTAGTGGTGTTTAAGGGTTTAGCATTTTTCGGTTAGTCAATGATAGTCTTTAACCAATCGATCTGTAACTAAGACGACGGGGAGACAGGATAGATTATGCCTAGATTGCCGGGAGATATTTCTATTGATTTGCCTAGCCTTGTAGGATTAGGAAATTGAAGAGCGAGGAGAGGAATTGTGAGAGTTGGTCTTGAGTCAAACCGAACCCGTAGCGACAACGCTGTTAATATTGTGTTTTAGTTAGCAATTTATTTAATGTCTTTTAATTTCCTGCAAGTAATTAGTTTCCTTAGTTTTAATCAATCATTCCGCCAATTTCTCTTTCGTTAACTCAAAAATACATTAGGTCATTAGTCTTGCTCCCTGTGGATTCGATCCTGCTTACCGCTAACTACGGTACTTAGGTTTAATTTTGTGACCGTGACGACCTAACATCACCCATTCCTACAATATCCAAAGGTTCTTCATCTACTAGGTATACATTGCCATGATTTCCAGCCACATAATTTTCTAGAATTTCACAGTGTGCAGTGGTACAAAAAAAGCTCCTAAATCTAAAACCCAAGAGTCAATAGAATTATCAATAGATAAAAGTAAAGCATGTTGTACCCCTTCAATTACGGCATTGGTGGCATCATTATTGCTATTCTCCTCTTTCTTTGGTGCTTTGCAATTCCTTTGTATGTAGCCTTTGTTGCCACAAGTCCAACACTCAACCTTTTTCCCAAACCTGGACTTGCTTCTGCCTCGGTTTGATTTTCTATCGTAGCCCCTGCCTCTTGTTTCAACCTTCAAAGCATTTGATGTTATCTCACCTGAATCTTTCCTGCGAACCTCCTCAACGAGAATTTTATCTCTAATATCTGTGAGCTTTAATTTCGCATTACCTGTTGAATTACTAATTGCTGCTCTCATAGGCTCCCAACTATTTAGACGAACTTCTTCATCAAAATCAATTTTTACAGACGACAATTGATTAATGATTATATTAAAATCATTCATATGTTCTGTCACAGAAGCACATTCTCTCATCTTAAGATTAAATCATTTTTTCATAAGATGTGCCTTGTTATTTGCAAAAGGCTTCTCATACTATTGTGATATAAAGTTTAGTGCCAGACTCTAAAACTCTATTTTTCAGTTCTATGTTTTAGTGCAGTTTCTGTTTGCTTAGTTTTGTAAAAACCTGGGGTGTAATTGTAAGAATGTAAAAGATGGCTTAGGTTATTTTGTAAACTCTGAAGGGGGCGTTTGGTTGGCGGTAATCTGAGATTATTGGGATAATGTCATCTTATATTACTTTATTACCACGTTTGGTTGTCAAGTAATATAAGATTTTGGTAATCTTCAAATATCAATAGTAGTTACTATTGGTAATATTAGAGTTAATCTTATTACCTCAATTTTCTTAGGTATTTTAAGATTACCAGAGTTATCTTTTTGTGTTATAATTTTATCCCTTATTAATAAAAATTTTGGACAATAATGCCCTCATTTTCAAATAAATGTACATTAATATCCTATTTCAATTTTACCCTTATTTAACTAAAATTTTGGACGATAATGTCCTTATATTTAAAACAATTTACAGACCACCATTGCCACCTAGCGACCAACGCCGACAACAGCCAACCACCATGGACCGCAACTGAAAAGTCGCTGGACTCCTTAAAAAGTCTCAATATTCAGTGGGAGGCTCCGGGAGGCTTTGATATGGCCATTTTCGACCATATTAATGGCCGAGAAAGGCCATATCAGGCCAGATATGGTCGGAAATGGCCAGATCAATGGAATTGGCCGTTAACGGTCATATCTATTTTGGCTGGAATAGATCTGGCCGATAATGGCCATGGATCTAGCTGTTAACGGCCAGATCTGGCTTGATATGACCGTTTTCGGCCATCAATATGGCCATAAACAGCCATAGCCGAGCCTCCTAGTCACGGTGAGCCACTGATGGGGACCTTTGGAGACTTCCGGCCATGGTGGCAGGAGGTGAGGGTGATTTCATAATAAATTAAAGTTTTATATAAGTGGGGGTGTTTTAACTAAATCTGAAACATTGGGGGTTAAAAGAAATTGTTCAAAAATTAATAATAAAAATAATATTATATTAATATGTGAAAAGGGGACAATTTAGTAATTTAAATAACATACCCACCAATTTATTCCCCATAACCAAACATATTAATATAACATACCCACCAACTAATCAAACACATTTTCCTAAAGATTCTCAGTAATTTTCCAAGGTAATCTATATTTCCAGAATCCAACATTCCAAGTAATCTAACATTCCTAAACCAAAAGCCCCCGAAGAGTTATGTAAATGGTGTCTTTTAGTGACCAACAGTAATATAATTGTGTCACGCACATTTTCAACTCATTTAATGAACACTTTACCAAAAAGTAAAGTTCGTTACAACAATTTTTTTCTCCCAACTCTTCTATGCGATTTTTTTCTTCATTTCTCTAGATTTTTCTTGAAAAACTACATGGTATCAAAGCCTTAGACACAAGTCAATGGCAAATCTGAATCCTGAGTTTTCCAATAACACCTCTAAAGCAGACATGGAGTAGTTGAGAAATGCAAACGCACAAACCCAAGCATCTCAAACTTCACTTCCCACGCTAACTGTGAAATTGACTTATAGAAACTACAATTGCTAGCGTTCACAAGTCCTACAAACACTGATATCTCACAAATATTGGATGGCTTTGTAACAGTGAGAATCCCTTTCCTTCAATCTTTAAATTTGAGAAATTAGAAGGAAGTGAAGAATTGATTAAGAAGTCAAACCCTAAGTATCACATGTGGAAATGAACTGACCAATTCTTGGTGAGTTGGTTGATTTCTTCTATCTCTAAGTTGATGTTTAGACATGTAGGAAGATGCCACAGTGCGTATGAAATTTAGAACACTTTGGAATTACATTTTCAATCCTTTTCAGAGGCAAGAACTTTGTATTTGAGAAATTATTTACAGACAACTAAAAAAGAGTCACAAAGTATAAATGAATATGTTTTGAGGATGAAGGAATTAGGGGATGAACTAATTGCAAGTGGAGTGAATATTGATGATGAAGAATTACTCCTATACATATTGGATGGTCTTGGACCTGAATATGACGCCATTCTCGCAAATCTTCAATCAAACAGCAACCATGCTACACTCCAAGAAGCCCAGTTCCTTTTGCATAAACGTGAAATACGTTTAGAAAGACAACATGGTGCAATGATGAATTTTGATGAGCATTTATCCTCTGCTTTAATTGCTTCAAGTCAGAAACCACCTAAAATAGCTCCAAGTTTAACTCCGAATTCATCCAGAATGCCTTTACACTATCCCTCGAGTGGTGTTCAATCAACAGTTTCAACTTATCCTAGTGTTGTGCCTCAGCAAATTCAAACCAATATTGGTCAACCTCCAATACTCCCTCAGTATAGTGCAGGAAATCAGATGTCAGGAACTTTTACTGTTGAACAAAATAGATTCCCTTATAATCCTACCTTATAATTTGTTCCTGGGAGTGTTCCTTTCTTCAACAAAGGAAGAGGACGAGGTACGGGCTATTTTAAGTCAAGATTGGTGTGTCAAGTATGCAATGAAACAGGGCATTCAGCACTATAATTTTATCATCGTTTCAATCATGATTATCAAGATTTCACAGCAGCTAATTCTAATTAGGAACAGAGAAGTCACAATCCTCCTAGTTCCTCTTTCACACTTAAGCCAAATGAACCTCTTCAAGCTCTATTTGCTTCCAATTCTATGTTGCCGAAGAGTGTTCATAACTCAGCTACTGGATACCATGATTACTCAGCTTATAGCAGTCCCTCGTTGGCTCAACAATGTCTTGGTCAAATATCTGGTTATGGTGGTACTCCATCAACTCCATAGATTGCTGGCTCTGTGCACTCCACATCACAATTATCTTTATATCATCATTCTTCTAATAACATACCATATGGTTCATCTGTCAACATTGACCATTTTGGTTTCTCATCTCAGCAAGCTTCCTCAAATGGTAGCTCATCTTCAGGAGCTACCAGACAACCTATCACCACCCCTCAAACCATTAATGATCAATCATGCTACATGGATTCAGGGGCTTCCAACCACATGACCATTGATCCCTCAAACATGGTGGTAAAATCCAACTATCGAGGCACCTCTAAGGTACAAGTTGGTAATGGAGACACATTGCCTATCACACACATAGGTATGATGTTACTACCCTCATTTGATTCTTATAGGATTGTGAGTATTTCACAAACTATTTGTACCTAAGATAGCTAAAAATCTGTTGAGTATTTCACAAATTACCAAAGATGATAATGTAATTGTTGAATTTCATGCTAAATATTGTTTGGTAAAGGATAAGCGTAGTCAAGCTGTGTTACCACAAGGTCTAGTTAAAGATGGCCTATATCAGTTAGTTGTGCTAGTGAGTGAATCAGATTCGCGCAACGGAAAAGTGACAGAATATAAAACAAAAACGAATATGATCATCACATTAAACCCAAAATCCGGGCAAAGATTAAAACGCTATAAACGAAAACAATGTAAACAAATCTATATGAATCAATGTCTAACCAAGAATTTAGTTCATACCAACGTTTGAAGGCTCCTCTGAATATCTCTGACTTTGCTCACGAACACTATTCATCGGCTACTGTTTATCGACACTGTTCACGTGATTTTTTACTAATCGATCCAAAGTAGAATCACACTCACGGAAATCCACATGAAGATAATCCGAAGAACTGACAATTGTTTTGCTAGAACAATTGCCAGCTTCAAGAATCAAGAACAATGAAAGGAAGAAAAGAAAATTTTCTTCTTCACTCTAAGAGTGAAACGTGTGAGAGAGAGAGAGAGAGAGAGAGAGAGAGATAGGGTGGCTAGGGTTTTTTTTTTTAATTGAATGAAGATCACTTACATGTTTTAATTTTAAGTTGCACTTATATAGTGCAACAATTAAAACCCTATTCCATTTAGGAATAGACATGGGCTCTAACCCTAGTTCACCCTTGCAACTAAACACACCATTTATGGTATTTTAATTAATTAATTATTATTATAATTAAAATAAGTTAATATATAATAATATATTAACATTTAATTAATAATAATTTATTTAAATATATGCTTAGATATATTTAAATATAATCTCACTAATTTAAATTTAAATTTAATATTAAAATTAAATACAGGCAACAACCTCAGCAAATGTAATTGCATTATGAGATTACCAAAATACCCTTTTGTCCTAAAAGATGAAAATACCCTTCTCACAAATTGATTCTTAAATTATCTTTTAAGTGTGTGACCCATAGGCTCCTCATCATATCGACAGTTTGTAGTATCGTATTAACAACAATTAATCGTCTCACTATATATAGACCAAGATTGGCCCCTAGTAAGGCATCATGGTCACCTGATAGATTTGGATTTAGTGAAACCGTAGCCTGTTAATGGTATGGTTACCGTGCGATCAAATCGTTTCATCAACTGTTATCTCATCGAGACTAAGGTACAGAAATAGTGTCAACCTTAGTTATCCTCGATATCTTTGTATTCAGTTATTGGACCAATGACCGAAATAATAAACTGGATTGAGCAACAACTCAATCTCACTGTGGCCACAACTTTAGTGTCATTGCCATTCACTGAATTGCACCATGAGATAACTTCTCTCGTACCTGGGAGTGATGAATCCTTTGTTGATCCATCATAGTCTTAATACACTCCTTGTAAAACCCCCCTCCAGTCAGGTATCCTCTGACTATCCCTCAATGAGAATCCTGAGGATACATGTCTAGAGAACGAGTTGTATTTAGAAAAAATCTGTGTAAGGATAATAATAATAATAATAATAATAATATCCAAAACATGCATATAAAATGTCACGCAGGATCCAAACTTATAATTTACAAACTTTAAGAAATTATACAATCAAAACATATTTAGAGGGTGGAAGCTTCCAAAGGAATTTCACAAATATTTATCATTTACATTATTTACATCAAGATAAAACATTGAGATGACAATAAATCATCTCCCCTCACGTGTAGTCCCACTGTCTCTAGCATCCCTCGCTTCTAGTCTACCTGCAAAATAATCAACAATGAAAGGGTGAGCGCTAATCGCTCAGTAAGGAATGATCCGTTTCATTCTTAATATACTATTTGATCTTTATTTAAACATATTTATTAACACATCACTTATCTTTTACATCTAGGGATACTTCCCCTTTTATTATTAATTCATATGCTTGTCATCATTTTATCTCATCAATGTGTACACGTACAAATAAGTATGTAAACATAGTACACACACGTCACATGTCGTGACATAACATCTAAAATCATCTAACATGAGTATAAATCATCTCATGATGTAAATAACATCATAACTCATGTAATGCAACTAAATGCATATGAAACATTTAACGTCTAGCCGATCGGACCTTTCTTAGCATCTTAAGCACTTCATATCATCTAGCCTCAAATTTCATCTAGAGCTCATATCATCGGGAGGCGTGCTTACGCGTTATTTAGCATCTAAAGCATATATTCATCTTTCCTCAACCGATATACGAGGATATGCTTACGCGTTTTCCATCATGTCTATATGCATCTCTATCATGTCTATTTGCATCTCTAACATCTTATGGCATGTAAATACATATTTTGGTGAGCTTAATACTTTTAATTCATCTATGGATTATCAATCCATTTACATTACCTCTTGCTCACATACATCATCTTAAAACATGTATTACATTGCATCTTCATGCCATTTCATAACATTAATCATGCATTGACATCATGACCATGTATATCTTTCAAAGATCATCTAACTAATGGGTAAACATTAGTACATGGCATACTTACAATAATACATTAATAATCAATTCATAATCATAATAATTGATCATGTTAAATCTTAAACTTCAATAACTAGTTTATACTTCAGGCCATTTTCCATCTATTTCTCAAACGAATTGGCTCCTGGCATAAACATAAAAGTTACAGGTCCGTGTCTTAGCTTTCTAATGCTTTAAAAATCATCTCATTTCGATTTTTATAACTCAAGTTATGGTCGAAATACTGAAGCAGGGTTAACAAAACCCCTAAGCCCACCAAATCCGAATTTTCATATTAACTATGCCACATCAATTCCTATTGACATTAACCAATAGGTTAACTTATAGATCAAATAAACCTCCCCTTAATAGCCTTTAACATCTTAAAGGAAGTGTAAAATCTCATTCCCATAACCATCCATTATTGCTATAACATTGTAAGCTAATGCAAACAACACATCAACACTTCTAATAGCAACCATTCAACACCATGTGGCCTCCATACTACAAATTTTGCCACAATCAGCATCTACACTTCATTTTCTTCAATCAAACATAACAACTCATAAAACATAAATAGCCATAACTTCATGTATAATGAATTCAAGGCAATAAGTAGAATAAATGAGTTCAACTACACTTGCCATCAACTAATTCTATGCCTTAAAGCTTTAATTTAAGGTTTTATAAAAATCTATGAACCCTAGCATAAATCCTAAAGTCATGGGAGGTTCTTCCTTACCTTTTAAAGACTTCCTCCAACAAATCCTTTGCCTTTGACTTCTTTTACACCTTAATCCTACATATATAACATTATACCTCAACATCTACTTCAAATCTTCAAATCACATCAAAACTAAAGTTTTTAATCCTTACCTTAAACCCTTCTAATTGAAGATCCAAGGCTCCTATCTTGTTCTCCTTGAAAAATTAAGCAAAACTCCTTTAAAACTTAGAGAAAGAAAGCTTGTTTCATGGAAGATTTGAGAGAAAATGGAAGAAATGTTGAAGAAAGGCTCTCTCCTTTGGCTTGAACGAAATTCATCTCATTTATAGGAAAATATTTCATTTATTTTCCAAAATTATGCAATTGGCCCAATTATTTTAATTGTATAACTCATAAGTCCTTAATTCTTCATATAAGGGCATTTTGGTCATTTCACACTAGACATAATTATTACTTAATTAATGCCATTAAATGCAATGAAGCCTACTCATCCTTGACTTTTTCAATGCTTATCCATAAGCAAAATAACCATTTTGCCCCTAAGCCTTTCTATGGATAATTGATTCATACCGTTCCAAATGAATTGACTATTTTGCCCTTAGTTAGATTTTATGCTTTTTAACATAAAATTAACATCTAAAGGACTATTTTGAGTTAGGAACATACCTTTGATATCTTGGGTATTACACTCCTTGATGCAGCCAATCACTACCGTATTGATAGCTTTGATAGAACTACGTTGGGCTAGTGTCAAACTCCACCAATCGGTGCATAAAGCGCTCCAGTGATCTCAAGTTTAAGGATCACATGCACCACTATCCGTTAGAGGATTTATTCCATAGACACTGTGGCTACCATCCATATGGAATCCTTTGGTGGGTC
This sequence comes from Pistacia integerrima, assembly GCA_026225825.1. Classification (NCBI taxonomy): domain Eukaryota; kingdom Viridiplantae; phylum Streptophyta; class Magnoliopsida; order Sapindales; family Anacardiaceae; genus Pistacia; species Pistacia integerrima. Next base: position 38,714,078 of record CM047747.1, read on the forward strand.
TGTCCAGTGAACTTGCCTCCAGTAGGAACCTATGTGTTGCACCAGATTATCGGCAAACAACCTTAATAAGTGAGATCAGTTAGTGTCTTTCGATAGGGTTGTTCAACACTATGATAGCCTTAGCGTATTATCTATGTCCTTGGTCAGAATAATACTGGGGCTATGGACGTTTCTTGAATGGCCACCAAATGTGATCATAGGGTTCTCACTATCAAGATTTGAACTCATCACGGTTCTACCATCCTAAGGACATATATCATTATATATAATATGATTTGGTAAGGACATATATCATTACATATAATATGATTTACATGATATAGTGGATAATGCCTTTTATTGATTAATAAACATTATTACAAAGAGTCAATTTCATAATAATTGATTGGCTCTAGGGAACCTACTCCAACAAGTTGTTCCAATAGACACTTTCTAGAAATCTTTTCAATCTCTTGGTACTTCCATTGATATTAAGTTTGCAGTTCCAGCCTCAGTAATAAAGACTGCAGCTCCAAATTCAACCATAGCAGAACCTTGTTTAGTTCAAGAAGTTTCCAAGGCTTTTACTAGTGTAGCTCATGATGTTTCTAATTGTAATAAGACACCTGTAGTTCTTTATTTTGTCATGTTATGGCATGCTAGGTTAGGGCATCCAAGTGCTAAGACACTTTGCTCTGTTTTAAAGAAACTAAATGTAGAAGTTTCTAATGACAGTAATAAAAATTTCTTTTGCGAAGCCTACAAGTTTGGCAAACTACAACAGTCCCATTTTCCTAGTTCCACCTCAAGAGCAAAAGTCCCATTAGAACTCATTTATTCTAATCTATGGGGACCAACTCCCATGTTGCCCAGTGAAGGGTATAGATATTATATAATCTTTGTGGATGACTACAACTGATACACATGGATTTACCTATTGAAACTTAAGTCGGAAGCTTATAATGTAATTACTCAATTCCATGTCTTTATTGAAAATCAACTAGGAACTAAAATCAAGTGTCTTCAAACCGATTGGGGTGGGGAATTTTGACCTTTTTCTCAGTATTTGCAGCAACATGGAATTCGGTTTTGGCATCCTGTCCTTATCTCCACCAGCAAAATGGGAGAGTGAAGAGGAGACACGGATCAATTGTTGAATTTGGTCTATCTCTCTTGGCCCATGCTTCCATGCCTCTCAAATTCTGGTGGTCTGCTTTTGCCACAACAACCTTTTTGCTCAATAGGCTACCTTTAGCAGTGATTGATGGCGCTTCACCTTATCAACTTTTATTTCAACATGAGCCTCCCCTTAATGATCTTAAAGTCTATGGGTGCAACTGCTACCCATTTCTTTGGCCTTATCAACAACACGAATTGTCATTTCATATGGAGAAGTGTGTATTTTTGGGGTATAGCCTTGATCACAAAGGCTACAAATGCATGACTTCCTTTGGATGAATTTATATAGTCAAACAAGTTAAATTCAATTGAGACTAACTTTCCCCTTAAATTTGGATTTCACAATCAGGATTGTCTAGCCTCTTCCTTAGCTGGCATCTCCACTGCTCTAGTTGTTTCAATTTGATCCTTACTGAAGCTTGTAGATCATGTTAATAACAATCTACCACTCTCTCCTTCTACTACAACAACTTCTACTTCATCACCTTCTGAGGGAGTCCATGATGTTAACTCCACTTATTCACCATCGCAGTCTAGTCCTCTTCTACTAAACCAAACTGATTTATTTTCTTCCATTATGTAGATGTAGGCTCTCCCGAAGTCAGGTCCAATGCTCTTTCAACAAGAGTATTAAGTCAGAATATTGCCTCTTCATCTCAACAAATATCTGCTTGCATCTCCAAATATATAGTTAGAGGTTGTTCTGCCCTTTCTAACACCTTCAGCTTCTAGAACAGTGAACAACATAACTAATGTCCATAGTATGGTTACGAGATCCAAGTCTATAGTAGCTCAAGCTTTACTCTTTACACATACAACTCCACAACAATCAAATACTGTCACAACTACCACTGCTCTGCCTATTTTAGCTTCTTCAACCTCCATTGTAGCTGTCAATACTCATAAAATTGATACACAATCATAGTCAACATTAGCATTAAGGTCTGCAGTAGTTGCCCATACTTTGACTAGTGCACACCTTCCACCTCTCTCACAACTACTGCTGCTCCTAATTTGGTTACACAATCACAGTCAATTGCAGCCTCAACTCTGCTCTCCACTCATACCACTTTAAAGGAACCAAAATCTGCTAAAGAAGCCTTGGAGATCCTAGAATAAAGACAGGCTATTGAAGTTGAGTATCAAGCTCTAATGAGAAATCATACTTGGGAAATGGTACCCTAAGAGGATGTAATGCATGTTGTAGGAAGCAAATGGGTCTTTAAAACGAAGTTGAACTCTGATGGATCTTTGTAGAAATATAACGCCTGATTAGTGGCCAAGGGGTTCCAACAAACTCCTGGTCTAGACTATTTTGATAAGTTTTCTCTAGTAGTAAAGGCAGCAACCATTCAAATTATGTTCTCTTTGGCAGTTTATTATGATTGGGAGATCTAGCAAATTGATATCAATAATGTTTTTCTCAATGGTGAATTGGCAGAGAAGGTTTTCATGATGTTGCTTATCGGATTTTCTTATTCCTCTCAAACATAGCAAGTTTGTCAACTTCATAAGGCTTTATATGGCTTAAAATAAGCCCCAAGGGCCTGGTTTGATAAGTTGAAAGGCGCTTTACTGATCTGGGTTTTCATCAATTGTACCTCTAATGTAAGTTTGTTCTACTACAAAAAGGACTCTCATGTGATTTATTTGTTAGTTTATGTGGATGATATATTGATAACAGGGAATAGTTCTCACCTGATTGACCAAGTGGGGAAGGATCTTAATGATCAATTTGCTCTCAAGACAATGGGGGTTGTGCAATATTTCCTTGGTTTTGAGGTTCAAAGAAATCATCCTAGTTTACTACTCACTCAGAGTAAATATGCCCAGGAACTATTAGAAAAAGCCCGAATGGAAGATTCTAAGGCATGTATCATGCCAATGGCCACAGGTTCCAAGCTTATGAGAGATGATGGTAACTTGTTTGATAATCCTACAATGTTTCAAAGTATATATAATTAGAGGTCTTCAGAACTTAACTCTATCCCAACCAGATTTGGCTTTTACGATTAACAAATTAAGCCAATTTTTGCAAAGTCCAACTGAAGCTCACTAGACTGCTTGCAAGAGGATATTACGTTATATAAAAGGTACTCTAAAGTATGGCCTTATCTTTAGGAGAAACAAAGAGTTTAATATTGAAGCATATGCCAATGCGGATTGGGCGAGTGATGTGAATGATAGGAGATCCACAAGTAGATATGCTATTTTTCTTGCGGGTAATCTAGTTCAATGGAGTTCTCGGAAATAGAAAGTTGTCCCACTTTCTTCCACCAAAGCAGAGTAAAGGGCTTTAAGCCAAACAACCACTGAAGTTGTATGGACTCAACATCTTTTCAAAGAATATGGGATTGAGGTTAAAAATGTCCCAATCATCTGGTGTGATAACATGAATGCTGATGCATTCTCAGCGAATCCTATTTTTCATGCAAGAACTAAACATATCGAAATCGATGTTTATTATATGAGAGAATTAGTAGCCAGAAAACAGTTGAATATGCAGTATGTAGCTTTAGAATTTCAAAAAGCTGATGTTTTAACCAAATCCCTTCCTAGTAATCGTTTTGGTATGCTGCACACTCAACTGAATGTTGTTTGTGATCTGCCAAAGTAATGCCATTGAAGTGATGAAGTATAGATGCTTGAGATAACTTTGAATGTTGTTGTTTTAGAAGTGGCTTTAGTTTGAATGTTGTTTGTGATATGCCAGAGTAACGCCTTTTGAAGTGATGAAGTGTAGATGCTTGAGATGATTTTGAATTTTTTTTTTTTTTTTTTTAATGTTGTTGTTTCAGAAGTGGCTTTACTTTACGGGAAATATTATGATATATAGTTTAAGTGCCAAATGTTAGAGATGTGTTGTTTCAGAACACAAATTGATCACAGCCTTTGTTGTTTCAGAGTGGCTTTAGTTTTTGGGGAAATATTATGGTATAAAGTTTAGGTGCCAGACTCTAAAAGAGTGGCTTTAGTTTGCGGGGAAATATTGTGATATAAAGTTTACGTTTTAGTGCAGTTTTTGTTTGCTTAGTTTTGTAGAAACCTTGGGTGTATTTGTAAGAATGTAAAAGATGGCTTGGGTTATTTTGTAAACTCTGAAGAGTTATGTAAATGGTGCGTTTTAGCGATCAACAATAATATAATTGTGTCGCGCCATTTTCAACTCATTCAATGAACACTTTACTAAAAAGTAAAGTTTGTTACAACAGTTTTTCTCTCCCAACTCTTCTCTGTGATTTTTTCTTTATTTCTCTAGATTTTTCTCGAAAAACTGCACATACATATCAGACAAGATCTTCATCAACCTTGTTGTGGTTGTCTCCTTCACCACGTTACTTGCCACGCTCTTGGTTAATGTCAATTGAATGACTCCTAATACTTGTCTGTCAAGGAGTGCCCAATCTTCATTTGACATCTTTTCGGGTTTTTCTCTAAAAAGAGGTAGATGTAATTTTCTGCCATACAAATGATATTGAATCTGCATATTCTAGAATGCGTAATCTGTGGATTAAAGTGTCAGAATTCAGAAGTTAAGGGCTTAGCAAATATTTAACTAAGCAAACACAAAAACGCTGTCGTTTTGTGTTTCTCTCTTAAAGAGAACGAATATCTGTATTTCATTTTCCCTTTTTCTCTTCACACTCTCTGAGCTACTGATTCACTTAAGTAGCAAATCCTAACTGTATTATATTTTTTTTTCAATCAAATACACAAATTGAAGCTTTGTTTTTCTTTTAATTTTTCTCTCAATTTACGAATTTCACTTGGTATCAGAGCTATCGACTAACGTCAATGGCAAACATCTCAAACTCAAATCAATCTGGCACAAGTCTTGAGAAAATGATTCTCAACTCTTCCAACTCAATTAGCTCAGTTTTTCTGTCAAATCTTCAAGTTGTTACTCCAAAGCTGACCAGAGATAACTATCGCGACAGTTATCGATTCTGGAAGTCACAAGTTCTGTCAGCGGTGGGAGCTCACGATCTTGAAGATCACCTTACAGGTCTTGTCCCTTGCCCTCAACCTTTAATTACTGCAGATCTTGAACATTTGAATGAGTTAGGAGAAACTAGATCAAAGGAGAAAGTTAACCCTAACTATATTTCTTGGAAAAAAACTGACAAATTTCTAGTGACTTGGCTATTAGCGTCGATCTTAGAATGTATGTTTGCTTCTGTGTCAAAATGTCAGTCATCTACATCAATTTGGCTAACCCTAGAAAGTGAGTTCTTGAATGACTCTAAATCCAGAGCACTTCACCTAAAAACCTTACTCCAAACCACTCAAAAAGGAAACCTAAGCATTAGTGATTATGTTAAAAAGATGAAAGGAATAGCCGAAAGTTTATCAACTAGTGGCCAAGTGATATCTGATGAAGATTTATTGCAGTTTATTTTAGATGGACTAGGCCCTGAATTTGATGCAGTAATTGTTAACCTTACTTCAAGAATTGAGTCCAAATTCGACTCAGTAACCTTATAAGAAGCACAATATTTGCTTCAGAAGTATGAAATGAGAATAGAGAGGTTCAATTTTGCAGGTTTTCTCAATAGTTCTACAATTCTGTCAATATGGCTGCTGTAAATACTCTAAGGTCTCACACATCCACAACTATACCAATGATATCTACTGGTAGTTTGCTTGTAGCACACAATTTTCCCTCTATGCAAACTACTGCTGGTTCACAACTGTATAACCAATATCCTACTTATGTCAACTATTCAGTTCCTCATGTAAATGCTTTAAGTGATCAGTTTAATGCATCAGCCTATATTGGGCAGTATGGAGCTCCTATGCAAAACTATAGACCACCTAGCATTCCTTTTTTTGGTAGAGGCAGAGGAAGGGGAAATCCTAAAGGAAAACCCATTTGTCAAGTTTGTAACAAAATGGGCCACACTGCTGTGCAGTGTTATCATCAGTATAATTCTACCTACAATGGAACCCCTCCACAATTTGGGAGTACAAACTATGGGAGTAATCAAGTTGGTATAACCAACAAAGTCATTCTCTTGCCTCTGGTCCTAACCTGCCTTATCATGGAAATCAAAACCATGAAAACAATGGTGGTTATCAACAACAGCAGTTTGTCTCACACTTTACCCAACAACAAAAACCTACACCAACCATTAATCGCACACCTTCAACCTTTAACTTACCTAGCCAACAAACACATAACTCATACAACTTACCTGCTCAACACACATCTAGTCAGCAAACACATTCCTCAATCCCCAATCAGCAAAAACAGTCTTCAGTTCCCAGTCAAGCCTATTTTTCTGTTCCCCATTCCCTGCCAAATAACCTGTCTCCTACTTTTTCCACTCATATCACATCAACTACCATCCAAGATCCAACCTGGTATATGGATTCTGGAGCAACAGATCATGTTACTTCAGACCTGAACCAATTAAGTGCAAGTAGGAGCTATGATGGAATAGAACAGCTTTAGGTTGGTAGTGGTGAGTTCCTTAACATCTCACATGTTGGTTTTTCCCTCTTACCTAGTATATTGCAATCTAAATCCTTATATTTGAAAAATGTGTTGTGTGTTCTTCGTATTACAAAAAATTTACTTAGCATTTCCAAATTTACCAAGGACAATAATGTTGTGGTTGAATTTTCTGCTGAATCTGTGTGGTTAAGGACAAGGTTACCAATCAAGTGCTACTGCAGAGAGATCTTAAAGCAGGGTTGTATCAATTGAATTTTCCATTTGCCCTGTCCTCACTGTCTCCACCAGTTAATACCTTCTTAGTCTGCTCCAAGTCTCCTACTCAAGTCACATCTAATAAGTCCACTAATGTAAAGAGTACATTAGATAGTTTAGGATCTGTTGAAGTTTCTTCCAAAAACAGCATAGACAGTTTAGATTCTGTTGAAGTTTCCAACTATGTTTAGTCAAAACTTAGTTCTAGTCAGTCCCTTTTTATTACATGTGTTGAGAATAACAATGAATCTCATGTAGCTGATTTTACTTCTAATAATTGTACTTCTTTGCTGAATAATAAAAATACAGTTCAATGCAATTTTGTTCCTTTACATTCTCCTATTGTGTGCATTGATTCTGATTCTTTGCATTCTTTACATGTTGCTCAACTGCATGCTAATAATTTGAATGATATAATCTCTAATAATTCTACAACAGATGCACTGCATTCTCATTCACTTGCTGATACTTTACATTCTCTTGACAAAACTGATATTTCATCTGCTGGTCTGTTACATGCTACTTCTTTATTTCATTCTGATTTGATAAATGATACATTACATTCTCAATTGCATGACTTTAGTGCACCTTGTCCAACAGCCCTAGTATCTGCATCTAGTAAAACCAGTAACCCTGCTTTACTTTGGCACAAAAGAGTTGGTCACCCTCATGCTGAGGTGTTTCACAAAATCATGGAACAACTTCCCAAATCAACCTCAACCTTTAAGAACTCCAGCATATCATCTACATTGCCTTTTTGTGATGCTTGCCATCTAGGTAAAATGCATAGGAATAATTTTCCCCTCTCTCACTCAAGAGCTACTTCTCCCTTAAAACTTGTGCACAGTGATGTTTGGGGACCAGCCCCTATAATGTCTTTTGAAGGATTCTGATATTATGTTGCATTTATAGATGACTTTAGTAGGTTTACCTGGCTCTTCCCTTTAAGGACTAAAGGTGAAGTTAGATCCACCTTTATTAGATTTCATCACTTAGTTGAGAGACAATTCAACACCAAACTTAAGTGTCTACACTCTGATCAAAGAGGAGAATATAAAGGACTTATTTCTTATCTAACCAGTTGTGGAATTCAGTTTAGACACTCTTGTGCCTATGTGCATCAACAAAATGGTAGGAGTGAGAGAAAGTATAGACATGTAGTGGAAACTGGACTAACTTTGCTTGCCCATGCTTCAATGCCTTTGCAATTTTGGTGGAATGCATTTGATACAGTAGTTTTTTTAATTAACAGAATGCCTTCTTCTGTTCTAAATTTTATTTCTCCTTATCAAATTTTATTTCATAATGCTCCTCTTTATTCCACTTTGAAAGTTTTTGGTTGCACTTGCTATCCTTATTTAAGAGATTATCATCAGCATAAGTTCAATTTTCATTCAGAAAAATGTGTTTTCTTAGGATATAGTTTGGTTCATAAAGGGTACAAATGTTTAAGTCCTAGTGGTAGAGTTTATATCACACCAAATGTTAAGTTCAATGAGCTGGAATTTCCTCTTGATGACAACTTTAATCTATCAACCTCTACTTCCAACACTTTAGTAGAGTCTCATATTGCCACACCTATAATTAGCTTTCCTTTTGAGTCTATTAAAACCTCAAGTTCTGCTGATACAATCTCTGTTGATGGATCTCTACCTGCCATTGTATCTTGTGGTCCTTCGAATTCCTGCTCAGCAAATGATCAGCATGATTCAACCTCAGCAGTTAAATCCTCTTCTCCCATCTCTGATGCATCTCTTGCCTCAAAATCAACTTCTTTACAGCCCTTTCTTGAAACAGATTATTTTTCCTATTCAAACTCCCAATCTAAGTCATCAAACTCACCTCAAAATTGTCCTTTAATTGTGGATCTTACTTCCTACTCTACCTTACCTCCTTACAACTCCACAAGTAATCATTTTTCTTCCCACTGCCAACTTGAAATAGTTCCTAAACTGTCACAGTCTACTGCTGCCCCTCCATTAGTCAGTCACAATATCCATCCAATGACAACAAGAACCAAATCCCAGAGTCTTCCTCCACCAAAAATTGGCTTAATATCTTCCTCTACCTCTGCTGTTGTTCCTGGACCATGCTCTGTTAAAGAGGCTCTACAAAGTATTGAATGGCAAGAGGCAATGAACAATGAATTTACAGCCTTACTTAAGAACAATACCGGTCTTTAGTGCCTCCTACTGGTGATATGAATATTGTAGGCAATAAATGGGTATTTAGAGTTAAGTATAATCAAGATGGATCTCTACAAAAGTACAAGGCTAGGTTGGTTGCTAAAGGGTTTCAGCAGACTCCAGGGCTTGATTATTTTGAAACATTCATTCCCGTTGTTAAACCTTCCACCATTAGAATAGTTGTTACATTGGCTGTCACAAATGGGTGGGATATTCAGCAAATAGACATCAATAATGCTTTTCTGAATGGAACTCTAAATGAAACTGTATTCATGCGACAACCTGAAGGTTTTGAGCATCCTCAGTATCCTGGTTTTGTCTGTAAGTTAGAAAAAGCCTTGTATGGTCTTAAACAAGCACCTAGGGCTTGGTTTGACAAGTTAAAGGAAGCTTTATTGAGTAAAGGTTTTCAAAATTTAGTGGCAGATTCCAATTTGTTTATTTTTCAAGAAGGTGATCAAAAGACATATCTTCTTATATATGTTGATGATATCTTGATAATTGGAGGGAACACAAGTTTTATCCACACTTTGATCAAAGATCTTAATGCTCAATTCTCACTTAAAACACTTGGATCAGTTCACTACTTTCTTGGTATAGAGGCAGTTAAAACTGATCAGGGTATGCATCTTAAACAAACTAAATATATTCTTGACTTGTTGGTGAAAACAAGAATGGCAGATGCACACCCTTGTTCTACACCATTAGCAGTAGGTACCAAGCTGTTTGCAGGTGATAGTGAATGCTTTAAGGATCCAACTTTGTATAGAAGTACAGTGGGAGCATTGCAATATCTCACACTCACCAGACCTGATATCAGCTTCATAGTTAACAAATTAAGTCAATACTTGCAAGCTCCTACAGAAATACAATGGCAAGCATGCAAAAGGGTTCTTCGATATCTCAAAGGAACTCAGAATCATGGCCTTTAGTTTAGACCAGCAGCTTCTCTAAACGTTGAGTGTTATGCTGATGCGGATTGGGGCAGCAATCTTAATGATAGAAGGTCTACTAGTGGATATTGTATCTTCTTAGATCCCAATCTGATTCAATGGAGCTCTAGGAAACAAAAGGTAGTTGCTTTGTCCTCTACCGAAGCTGAATATAAGGCACTAGCTCACACAGCAACTGAAGTTGCATGGTTGAAGAATATTTTTTCAGAATTAGGCCTAATTTTTCCTCAAGCACCTGTCATATGGTGTGACAATATTAGTGCAGGGGCCTTGGCTGCCAATCCTGTATTTCATGCCAAAACTAAGCATATTGAGATTGATGCGCACTATATAAGAGATCAAGTCTTGGCTAAGAATTTGTTGGTTCAATACGTTCCTACAAAGTTACAAATTGCTGATATATTAACAAAGGCACTCTCTGATTCGTTTCAAGAATTGAAGGAAAAACTTACTGTGATTCAGTTACCCTGTTCTAGCTAAATGCCCTACTGTATTATCTTCTGCTGAAATGTTTGATTGAAATCAGTGGTCTGTTGGAATGTTTCTAAATGCAATCTGGAATTTCTTGATTTTCTAAATGTCTAATTGAAGAAATCGGATCTGCTGCTGTTTCTAAATGCAATCTGGAATTTTTAGTTTTTCTAAATGTCTAATTGAAGAAATCGGATCTGCTGCTGTTTCTAAATGCAATCTGGAATTTTTAGTTTTTCTAAATGTCTGATTGAAGAAATCTGATCTGCTGCAATGATTCTTGTAGTTTGTGTGAATTTTGAGAAGTTGATGAATTCTGAAGTTTGTGTGTGTTGTTCTGTTGCTTGCTGAAGATTGTTGCTTTACTGGTGTTCTTCAGTTGCAGTGACCGTTGGATGTTAAATTATGGTGCAGTGATTGCTGGATGATGAATTCTAGTGTAGTGACTGCTAGATGATGGATTCTGGTGCAATTGTTCTTGTGACTTTCACTGGTGTTCGATTCTTGAAATGTTACGATGCGATTATGCGATTACATGCGCTTTTTGGTTCATAGCTTAGACGGAGATGTATTCGAAGTTTGTGTGTGTTGTTACGTTGCTTACTGAAGATTGTTGTTTTTACTGGTGTTCTTCAGTTGCAGTGACCGTTGGATGTTAAATTCTGGTGTAGTGACTGCTGGATGATGAATTCTATTGCAGTGACTGCTAGATGATGGATTCTAGTGCAATTGTTCTTGTGACTTTTACTGGTGTTCAGTTGCTGAAATGTTCTGATGCAGTTTGTTGGTTCAATTACACTGGACATTGGATGCTGATCTTCATTGATTACTGTTGAATGTGGTTTAGTGAAGAACTTGCCAAAAAAAATTTGTTTTTGGAGGCAATTTTGTTTTGAGTGGGCATGTGGATTAAAATGCTAGGTTATGGAAACTTGGACCAGGGAGTTAGATTTGAGTGGGCATGTGGATTAAAGTGTCAGAATTCAGAAGTTAAGGGCTTAGCAAGTATTTAACTAAGCAAACACAAAAACACTGTCGTTTTGTGTTTCTCTCTCAAAGAGAACGAATATCTGTATTTCATTTTCCCTTTTTCTCTTCACACTCTCTGAGCTACTGTTTCACTTAAGTAGCAAATCCTAACTGTATTATATTTTTTTTTCAATCAAATACACAAATTGAAGCTTTGTTTTTCTTTTAATTTTTCTCTCAATTTACGAATTTCACTTAATCTAGTCCATCAAACTTGTTGATCCCAGGTGCAAATCCTCTTTCTTCTCCAACCATCGCTTTCTTCCTTGAACCTGACTCTGATACCAATTGTTGGGGGGATTTAATTGAATACTAGCAAATCTTAAATCCCTGAAAGCGAAAATAATGTGAACAAAGGACACAAAATAACCACACACACAAACACAAGACTTAGAGTGGTTCATTCTCCATATGAGAGCTACATTCACTTTGTCGCTTTGGAATTTCACTATGAAGAAGAAGAAGAAAAATTACAAGAATTTCTCAAGCCTCACAAATTGGCTCAATCACTAAACCCTATTTGGTGGCTCTCACTTTGATTGTGGCTTTGCCTTCTATTCAGTTTTGTCATCTCTAACTCTAGGACTTAACCCGTTTTTATAGGTAATACATGGGACACAATTCCTAATAGGACTCAAATCCCATATCCTAATAGGAATTATATTTTCATTCCTAATACAATTATAATCCTATTTCCAATTGTATTCCTAAAAGAAAACAATTCTACTTAAACATAAATTAGGAAAACCTATATCCTAATCCAACTCTAATTTGGATTGAATTTGGCTCCACACTCTGAACACTTCGGTTGGTGTTATTTATCATGCAATACTTGCAAAAAAAAAAATCCCTAATATGAACAATAGCAATTTCTACTGTGTTAAATGCAACAGTGAGACTCAATTCCCACAGATGAGGTATATCAGTTGTTATTCTAAACTGAATTATTGGTATAAACTAATGCATGATAATCTTAAAAATTGATGTTTAATAATGAATAATTGTTGATATAACAATTACATAATTAATTTGCAAGTCACAGACGACAATGTTGAAACAACCTTTATATTGTTTGATATAGTATGACAGTCGTTAATTGGGTTCTCATGTTCCCAATTACTGAAAAGACAAGAGAAAAACCGTAAAACAGTTCCAAGTGTTTTAAATGCACTTTGTGGAAAGAGTTTTATTTTCAAAATTAGGTTGTCAGAAGATGGCTTGAAACAAGGATATGACTCATATGTTGTACTAAAACTTTTTCCAGTGAATGTTAAAGTTGAAAATGACCACAACCTACAACAATTTGAAGAGCTTAGTGAAGTTGTTAATTTTAAATAATGGATCATTGAACATTAAAATTATATTAATATTTTGTTAACTTTCAAATGATATTAATATTTTATAAAATAAAAAACAGGCGATTAAAGACAAAGATGAAGAAGATTCTTCAACAGGAGATGTGTTTCAATGTCAGACACTAACGCCAAAACACTGATAGGTTAGCAAATATTGGATCATCTATGGAAGGCCAAGAAGAAGCCAAAGTATCAAAATCAAAGGGCAAAGTAACAGAACATCAAGGAACAGAAAGCAACAAAAAGAAAAAATTGAAGTTTTGATCAAGATTCTATTATGCAACACAAAAAACCTGTACAAAAATACAGTAATTAGCATAGATGTACAACATGGATAAATAAAAAAAGTTTACCTGATAACAAAGTAGTGTCATTTGATCTATTTTGAAGATCATGAATACCATCAAATTGGAATTTAAACTTTGGTATGGCATGAGAAATTGTAAACGGTAAGGACCTTCAAGTATTGAAGTTTTCATAAAGATTATGTTATTTTACACTAAAAACTATTGCAAACAAGTTTTAGAACCAATGTTTGTATATTTAATCTGAATCTGGTAATGCATTACTTAAACAAATTGAACATTCATATGTTCATTTTTAGTTCCATATTTTTTGACACATGAAATAAACCTTTTACAAATTTTACTAAAACTATATACACCAAATCTTAAAATGATCAAATATTTATTTCAAATGATACAATCCATCTCTTCACATTCACAAAAATCAATAATACAAGTTATCAATCCATTACTCTTCATGTCTATCCATGCATGTATAACCATTCACTAAAAAAAATGTGCAACTTCACATTCACATATACAAAAGTATAGAACCATCAAAACAATTATTGTGAATAGGAATGCCAAAGGTTTGTACAAAGCATATGAATTATCAGTATTTATCTGATTAATTAAACAATATAAACCAAAAAAATAAATGCGTCACTTCACATTCACATATACAAAAGCAGTACAACCATTCAAACAATTACTATGAATACGAATGCCAAAGGTTTCTACAAAACAATGAATGCATACGAATTATCAATATCTATCAAATTAAACAATAAACAAACAAAATGTCAAAAACCTCTAGAAAACAGTGAATGCGAATGTGAACAGTTTCTACAAACCAAAGTGAATGTGGATGCAAATAATTTACACAAAACATTAAAGGCGAATGTGAACAGTTTCAACAAAGCAAATAGGCCAGACACTTGTACCAATTATAGAGATCCCGCTAGAATCCTACATGGAATTTAAAAGATCCAGCTAGAATCCTACGTGAAGTCAAAATGGCAATCGCTAAAGAGGGTGGGCTTCAGGATTATATAGATATATATATATTTATTTATAAAAACAAGAGTCCAACAGACTCTTCATTCTTTAAATATAAATTAAATAGTGAGTTTGACTCTCCACATCTAGAGAGTCAAATTTTACTCTCTATCCTAATTTTAATTAATAAATTACAAGTTTATATATATTTTATTTATTAATTCTCTCTCCTATTAGGTCCTTTTTTGAAAAAATGTATTCTGTCTCCTAAATTTTAAGAGTCCATTAAATTTGAATAAAATTTTTATTCTTTATGTTTAGAAATTAATAAAGATAATCTTTATTTATATGAAATATGCTCTTTAAAATAAAGAGCACCATTGGAGATGCTCTTAGTTACTTTGCCAATACCACATTAGTTGTTAACACTTAATTTAATTGAAGTTTTTTCTTTTTGGTACTATAATCTTACTTCCATTTTATTTATCTATCTTCATTTATTGTTGATGTATTAGATTTATTTGATGTATCTTTCTTCATTAAATTAATTACAATAAATGTTGAACTATTTCAATAACTTAAGAGTAATTGTTAATTTAATAGCTAAATTTTTAGGATAACAACTACCTTAGTACAATAAGTAATTAGATAATAAATAAATTTTGATTGTAATATTAAAATATTGTAGATGGTAAAATCTACAGTTGATTCGGAAGGAAATGATCTTGTGAGGAATAGGTCACTACCAATTGTATGGACCTACAGAGGCAAAAGAACAAACATGAAGGCTCAATGGACACCAGTGTGTGTCTGCCATAGGCATTCCAATGCTCAAGTTAACATGGTTGAAGGCAATTTAGTGGATGTTGAGAGTGGGAAACGGTTTATCGAAAGTGTGTGGCTAGCGTAAGACTATTGTAAAGTGGCCGAAGCACAGGTTTACGATGGCTAAGGGAGGTAAAGTTAGTCGGAACTAAGCTTTACATCAGGAAGAGGTGACGGTTCTTGAGAGCAAGAACTTTAAGAGCTAAAGCTATGAGTTATTTTTCTATGAATAATGAGAGGCTTAACCCCTATTTATATAGTGAGTCATGGAGGCTTGACTCCTAGTAGAACTCTGAGTTCTACTAGCTTAGAAGTTTGAGTAAACAGGAAACTCGTAGTGATTATCCATGTAAAAGAAGAAACACTAGTTCATGTAAGATTAAGAATCTTGGATGAATTAGGAAGTAAATAGGATTCTGATTCCTTTTTTGTAATGAACATGGGCTAATGGGGGCTAGAGCCCAATTTAGCTTAATCTTATAGAAAGACCCACCTCATGGAGTGGCCCAAAGTATAAGTTGACCTAGTTCATAGGGTGACCCTGATCGTAGAGTGATCCAACTCATAAAGTAGTCCAACTTGTGGAAAGGACTAACTCATGGTGTGGTTCAGCTTGTAGAATGGACCGGTCCTTAGAATTGATCCTCTTATAAGATAAGTCATCACATTCGATGGTCAATCCACAATATGGACTTAAGCGTGAGCCCTAACTGGGATTAGGGTAAGGCACTGGGTTGTATATAATGTTTATTTCATTATTAGGCCTGATAAGATCCAATATGATTTTTTGCCACATATAAAGATCATCTTGTTCATATTTGTAAAGTTACGCTTTTGTATACTAAAATTCATATCCAAATGATGGTAATTTAATTTATTTAGGATCACTTCATCTATATACAATGAACAAAGATGGGATGATCCATCTCTGTTATGTCAATCAGTAATGTGGAATTTTCATATTTGTCAAACTTATGAGTTGTGTGTGTGCACAACAGTTATGTGTGCACACTTATTGCCAATCTTATGATTTGGTTAGTTTCTTTTGTTGTCTGTGTGCACATCAATTCTGCATGCACACTAGTTGCCAGACTTGTGTCTTGGCTTGTTTTGTTTAGAGTGTGTGCGCACAATAGCTGGTGCTTACACTCTCGCTTCAGACATTTGTAGCCCAGCACGAGTTGCATGTCTGATAAAGTGAAAAAGATATTGTTTATCTTTGTCTCTCACCTTCTAGGACCTTTTTACATGTGTCATTGTATCCTTAAGTGGTCCTAGGGAATAAAGTTTCTTTTCTCGATTTGTTTTGTGGTTTAAACCAAAAGAAGAAATACTTTCGTTATTTGGACAAACATGGGTCAGCCCCTTGTTGGCTGACATGACACTATAGTGTTGAGCAAGAAACCCTACATTATATAATACTCTTTCTTGCGTGTATGAATCTAACCTTTTAATCTTTTATTTCATTATACTCTGAATTTTCTTAAAGTATTCTTTCTCCTAAGGTTCATAGGTTCATTTCCATTGTGTGCCAAAACCTCACCATATCAATCATAGTCCTAATGGCTCTTGGAACATAGTTCCTTTGCTGATGCTGGTGCATGGCATCGGTGCTTGAAGCTCGGTGGTTCACAAGCTAATCTTAGGTGTATTCCCAGCATGAAAAAGGTCTAAAGAGTTGCTACATGTTAAAGATCAAGAGTGTGATGCTAAGTGTAAAGTTGAACAGGGAGTTCTTTTTACTATATCTTAGATCAACTTTGAACTATATCTTATAATATGTTTTTAACTTAGTGGATTGCTTCAATCTGGACAAGGTCTCATAGATGTAGACTAAAAGTGGATTTAGCCGAACCATGTATATAGTTGTGTTCTTTATTTGTTGTACTTGTGTTTGATGTAGTTAAATTGAAAATGTTTTAATCTACTTAAAAATGTTTTAATCTACTTAGCAATAATTCTGCTGCACTTAAATTGGGTAACCATACACTAAAGTGAGTTAAATCTACAACTCTCTCCCTAGCAAGTAATTAGATAATAAATAACTTAATTTATATCCTATTTACTATTCAACCTAAGTGAAAAAAAAAAAAAGATTTTAGCACGATGGACGGTGAGAAATCAAGAAGTTATGTCAATAATATTGTTTTAAAAGAAAAAAATAATAATTATGTTATTGGGATACCGATTGCCATTTATTATGATGTTTTGACTGCCAAAACTAATGAAACAAAGGAAGAGTTCCCTCAATACTGGATTTATATATCCATAATTTGAGGTGAGAGAATTAACGAATAAAAGAGAGTATACCACATTAACGGTAGTCAGACATTAATGATGAGAAATTGTTAATAAACATAAGAAGATAAAATATTATTTAATTATAATTATATTAAAAGGTATGTACTTATTTCATAAACTTAAGTTACTTTGAAGAAATTATCGATTTATTTTCCTTCTAATATAGCTTCTGTTCTTTTTTGAAATAATTTAGTAAACCCTTTTTGTAGGGGTCAAATTGAAATACGACTTCTTCTTAATTGATTTTGTCGATAAGACTCTTAATTTAATTTCTTTCCACTTCTACCCTCTCCACTCAACAACTAGGGAAGGAAAGCAACTCTGGCGCTAGAGTTGCTAAAGTGAAGGCATGAACGTTGTGGAGGGGTAAAAATAAAACAAAAGTAGATTAAAGATTTTATCTACTAATATAAGCGAATTAAAAAAAAGTCCTAACAAGATCCTTTCTACAGTCCGAGATCAAGTTTGTGGCCTAGCCTCTAAGTATGTCATCCATCCTCAGCTTAAAGTCATTTGCAGCCTGCTTGACTGGTCGTTCTTGGTAGTTTTGAGCCTATGCTTTCTTGTTGGGCACTTGTGCCCGTTTTCGTTTTTCGTTCGCTTTGAACCTAAAAGCTCTGTTAGGGCGCTTGTGTCCATCTTCCTCTTTTCTTTGGAGCTTGTGTACTCCCTTTTGGGCAGTAGCCCATCATTTTGTCTTATGTATGCAAAAAAGATGGGCAAATCTGTTTTGGTCCTTTTTAGACCTCCTCTTCAGATATGTTTCTCGTGTTCTATATAGTTTCTCTTCTTTTATAAAATTTACCTTATCAAAAATAAAAAATAAAAAAAGTCAAGTTGTAATTTGCCAAAAAAAAAAAAAAAAAGGTCTTTTCAAATGCTTTTTCTTCATGATTTGAATATTAAGAGCTCACCTCATTCGTTATGTAAATTTATGACCTTTTTTTTTTTTTTGGGAAATGGAAAATTTGTATAAAAGAAAGATAAAATGTACAAAAATACGAGGGACATGTCCCAAGAGAAGGTCAAAATTGATCGAAATGAATGTGCCCATATTTTTAGACATGTATGTAGAGTAATACTACACCAACAACCCTTTCTCACAAACTTTCTCTCACAATCTTGACGTGATAGCTCATAATTGGTAAGCTTACAATTAATTAGTGAGACCCATACATGACCTATTATAAACTGACCAATTGTGAGCTATCATATTAAGGTTGTAAGAGAGTCAGGGTTGTAAGAGAGTCAGGATTGTCAGAGAAAGTTTATAAAAAATGGTTGTTAGTGTAGTATTATTCATGCATTTATGACTTGTTTTTTGTTTAACCTACCTGATTGATCGACATTCATGCCAATCTAGTCAATAAGTTTTGTCAAGACTCAATAAATAGTAAAGATATTATCATTTATGAGTTGTCTACATCTACCTTGGTACAATCAGTAATTAAATAATAAATAGTTCTGAAAGGATTAACATGCATGATAAACGTTCATAATAAATAAAAAACAACCACCTTGGTACAACTAGTAATTAGGTAATAAATAGTTCTGAGAAGATTAACATGCATGATAAATGTTGATAATAAATAAATAACAACTACCTTTGTACAATTAGTAATTCGATAATAAATAGTTCTAATAACACAATAACTCAAGCGTTGGATGGATGGAATAGGTGTATTTATGAATGTTTATAAGTCGAAGCGATGAGTAAGTTTCAATATTAATTATTCATGTTGTAAAGTCAGCTAGCGCCAATTAGCTGTTAATCATGTGATTCATTTCTATATTCATTTCCATAGTATAATCTCTTTAATTTCTTTGAAGTTTTTTCTTTGGCATTGTAATCTTACTTCCAGTTGATGCATCTATCTTCTTTTATTTTTGACGTTAGATTTATTTGATGTATCTTTTTTCATTAAATTAACAAAAAGTATTGAATTGTTTCAATAACTTAAAGAGTAATTATTAATTTAATAGCTAACTTTTTTTTAGGATAACAACTACGTTGCTACAATCAATAATTAGATAATAAATAAGTTTGATTGTAATATTAAAAGATCAGCTTGTACATATTTGTAATGTTACACTTCTTTATCCTGAAATTTATATACAAATGATGGTAACTTTATTTCGGATATGTCTACATACGATGAACAAATGATGGCATAATCTATCCTATATGCAGAACACTTTTGCACAGTGGACAGTGAGAAGTCCAAATTTATAATATATTTTAATGAAAAACTTATTTAAAAAAAATTATTTTTGTCATTTTACATTTATCATATATCATTTTCTAAAAGTAAAATCAATTTAAAAATTAACAAAAACAAACACATGAAAACTTATAACAAAACTTGATTATTCATAAAGTTAGATCAAAAGTGATTAAAGGTGAAGTTACAACAAATATATTAATTTCTTTTAATATATTTTAGGTTTAAATCACAAGACTCCTGTATTTTTGCGTTATTTTTTTTTTTTTTGGGGGGTGTTGTGGCGGCGGCTGTAAAAGAGCTTAATTAAACGCTTGCTTTGTTAAACACAATTATTAAAAGCTTTTCTATAACATGCTTAGAGTATTTTTATAATTTAAGAAATTAAAAAACAAGAAAATATCTAATATGTCCTCAGGATGAGAAAATTTACCAAAGAATAAAACTAACAAATGTATCAAATGAAAATATATAATGAATCAAATTTTGCTCTTTTTTTTTTCAATTAATAAATTTTATTATTTCAGTTTATGATTGTTTAAGTTGCTCAGTAATAAAATAAATCTTCGTTCCACCGCTTTCGTCCCTTTAAATTTCCATCCCTGTATGCGAGTAGGGTTCAGTGCTAAACCGTGAATCCCTTGTCATGGCCGAAAGAAATTCAAATCCACTTGCTGTTCCTATGCCGATCTTTAGTGGAGAAAAATATGATATATGGAGTACTAAGATGAAGACATATTTTTTGTCCCAAACCTTATGGAACATTGTTAACGACGGAATTCCTAGTTTTGGGAATAATTCTCATCTACCTGATCAGTTCGAACAGAAGAAGTTGAAAGAAAGTCAAGATGCGGAAGCAAGTCAAGATGCGGAAGCACTTTTCATACTTCAACAAGCCGTGGATGAAAATATTTTTTTTAAAATTTCTGGAGCTAGGACAGCGAAAGGAGCATGGGACGCTTTGAAAACAGAGTTCCAAGGCAATCCACAGGTACACACTGTCAAACTGAAATCTCTTCTCCATTAATATCGGTTACCCTCTCTTCTTCGTCACAGCTAATTAATTGCTTCTTCTTCATCAGTCTACCGCATTGTCAGATCAGGATAGGGGTAAGTAGTCGGAAAAAAAATCAGAAGTAAATAATCCAACAAACCAAATAAAAACAAGTACGAAAATTATCTGTTTGTTTTTACTGCAGAGAATTGCAAGAAATACCTGCCATTGTATAAAGCTATACTCAAAGGCGATCTGGATTTTGTAAACAAATTCTGTCATGAGGATAAAAATGCGTTAGAAGCGAGGATCACGGTAAACTTGGACACAGCTCTTCATGTAGCTGTTGGGACAGGCAAGACGAATGATATTGTGAAGTATCTATTGACTAAGGAGTCAACACAACTTTCACAGCAAAATAAAGAGGGCAACACGGCCCTTTCCGTTGCTGCAATTGTTGGCAACTACCAAGCAGCCCAAATGATAATTCATAAAGATAAACATGGTGGCTTAGTTACGTGTCCAAACAATTCTGGCAGGATACCTTTGATTGAGGCTGCTCGACATGGCCAAAAAGAGATGGTTGAATATTTAATGGGACTCAGCCACGGATATTTGACCTTTGCTACTTCAACACGCTTTAGAAATGATTCTGACCTTTCTTTGGTAAAATTGCTTATAACTGCTGGCTTTTATGGTGAGTTAATTCTTGCTTTCACTTTTAGAAATACTATTGCTAAATAAGAATAGCTGGTTCCAAGTACATATCAAAGCACATATACTTAAGCATCCAATTATATTTTTTGCTATTTTCTTCATGTTGAAGTTTGAAATTAATAATCCTAAATTCCTGTCTATTATTATGTTTCAGACTTGGCCCTAGTCTCTCTTAAAAAATACAAAAGTTTAGCTACAATGCAGTTATCTACTGGTGAATCTCTTTTGAGTGCAATAGCAGGAAAGCCGTCTGCATTTCCAAGTGGAAGACGAGGAGAACCAAAGTTTTGGGGCTATTTCGACATTGATGATCGTGAGTATTTAATTCTCACATAATTATTCATTATCTAACGAATATCTCTGTTATTTATGCGTTTGATTTCTTCTATTTTTGTTGCTAGCTAGATATACAAATTTCTCTTCACTCATCATGTATTTATAAGCAATAATATGATTGGCGAGAATATTATAGACTACCTTTAAGGTTTCCAAATTCATAGATATCCCTTTGCCCTCACTTGTTATATTATCGTTTGTGATAGATGAGTGAAATGGTAGCTTTGGTCTTACGAGAAAGTGTTAGGGTAAAATGGTAACTTTGGTCTTATAAGAAAATGTTTTGCATACCTAATGACAACGTGACAAGGTTAGCACAAAAATGGTATCTGTGATAAAAATTTTCAACTTTGATGGTTCATTTGGTAACGCGCAAGGGTATCCATGATACAATTTCACACTTTGAAGGTAGTTTATGATTAAAAGTACGAAAGTTGTCATCCGCATAATAAATTTGAAAACTTTAAATGTATAGTGTATGATAGACTACCAATATTCTTGGAGTAGGTAGAATGGAAATAAATTTCTATACATCTTTGTTGTAATACACCTAACCAATGATTCAATGAAAAAACAGGTGGAATATACGGTGGTGGACCTGGCCTTGGGCCTCGGGGCCATGCCCAAGCCAGAACCAAGAAAAATTTTAGATTTTTTTTTTTTTTTTTGTAGAATTGTTTTTTATCCCTTAAATTTCATACTTTCCATTGTCCCCCTTATTCATTAAACTTTACTTTGACCCCCTTAAATGCAATTTGCTGTACACATTTTTATACTTTGGTTTCCTTATTCATTTTTATACCCAATGTAATTTCTTGGTTCCACCAGTGGGAATATAACTCATCATGTATTAATAAACAATATTCTTCGAGGTAGTATTCTGCAAATGTAGAAATGGATACTCATATGCATCTTGTTGCCTAAAAGTGAAGATTTTAATATATTTTCCAGTAGATAAACTCAATTTTACATTAAAAATTAAAAATATTTTATTGACTTATTTTAGTATTAGTATAAATATATACAATAAGTGCTCTGTATACAAAAGATCTCAAATTTAGATCCCAAGATTTTTCGAAGGTTAGTTAATATTTGTCATCAAAAATAAAAAGGCAACAAACATTCTTGTGGCTTTGATAATATTACCCTGTTAGTTGATTATTATGGATAGTATTTACACATTTAATTTTATCTTCGTTTCAATGGATATTAATCAGTTAATTTGTTTTGCCACACAGCAAACCAGCTACTTCAGAGGATTCTAAAACTCTTTGGTATAGAACTCTAAAATGTTCTTTTTACTTACAATACTTTCCTCTGCTGTTTATGTACAGTTATGTCATTGTTGAGTTTGTTATAAATTCAGTTGCAGTTCCAAGTCATTTAAAGGAAAGTCGAGAGACAAAGTTGACGAATCGCATAGAACTTGACCTTGTCAGACACTTGTGCGAAATAATTACAGAGGATACAGATTATGAAAGAATTTCCTCAATATTGAAACGACCGCTCCTTTTAGCGGCAGAGTTGGGGATTTCTGAAGTCGTGGAAGAGATTATAAAGGTATTTCCTGATGCAGTCTGGTTTACAAATGAAAAGAATCATAATGTATTGCACTTGGCAGTCATGAACCGTCGAGAGAAGGTATTACAGCTTATATACGAGTTGAGGGGTCGCAAACATTTATTATTGCTGTCTGAAGATGTCGACAAGAACAATATCTTGCACTTAGCTGGAAAATTGGCACCAAAAAATCAACTAAATCTCATCCCAAGTGCCGCTCTGCAGATGCAACGTGAGCTACAATGGTTTAAGGCAAGACTCTTGATTCAAGCATTACATGTGTTTGTAAATATTGTTATATTTTATCTGTCTCCAAGTAGTCAATAATCCAAATGTCTTATTTGATTCTCATTTATATTGCTTTTGACCCCATAATTAAATATATTATAATTAAGTTTAAGAAAAGTATAATTATCAGTATAGATAATTCGTTTTAAAAAATTTAAGAGATAAAAAAGAAAAATGAGTTTTATTTAAATCTTATACAGGAAGTAGAGGGACTGGTACAGCCTGATTACAAAGAAGAGAAAAATTCTAATGGGGAAACTCCTGCAATGGTGTTTACTGAGGAACATAAGGTACTCGTTAAAGAAGGGGAGAAATGGATGAAAGATGCAGCAACATCATGCTCAGTAGCAGCAGCACTCGTTGCCACTGTAGTATTTGCAGCTGCAATCACTGTACCCGGTGATTACAACGATAAAGGGCAACCAATTTTCCAGAGACTGCCATCCTTCACGGTCTTTGGTATTTCAGATGCATTCTCTCTGTTTTCATCGGTCGCTGCCATCATAATATTCTTGTCCGTCCTCACAGCACGTTACGCAGAAGATGATTTTTATCATTCCCTGCCTAACAGGTTAATTTGGGGTCTTGTTATGTTGTTCCTCTCTCTGACATCGCTGATGGTAGCGTTTTGTTCCACTATTTATCTGGTGTTTTGCGAGCAAAGCGAACAGTGGGTACTTGTATTAGTGTTTGCATCAGCTTTACTGCCTATCTCCTTGTTTGTGTATTCGCAATATCCCCTCCTACGGGACGTCTTGAAGTCCACATATCGCCCCGGCATGTTTTGCAGGCAATCAATCGACGAGAAAAAGAAAAATGTGACCGGGAATGGGAGCCGAAGACGGTTGTGGAGGTGGAGGTGGTAAGAGGATAAATTTACCATTAGAAATTTGAACTTTTTGGTCGATTCTATGTTTTTTATGATTGTAATATGGGGAAGCTAAGGCTGGCTTAGTTGGAAAAGGGAGGCTGAGGAGGTGGTGGAGGCGGTTATCCGGAAAGGGAGGCTATGGTGGTGACTTAAATTTTCAATTGAATAAGAAGTTAATATATATTTGTATATTTGTTATTGTTCTTATTTTCAAAATGTTATAGTATCATAAAATGAATATAATTTTATGTTTTAAACTTAAAATTATATTTGAAGTAAAGGAAAATTTTACAAAACCTAGAAGAAAATTTTCCCGAAATACAATTTAATCCGTCTATTGGCACTTTTCTCGTTAGTTTTTAACAGTAAGGGTAAAAGAGTAAATTACTCTTTTATAAATTAATAAAAAATATATAACTTAAAAATAAAATATCAAAGCTAAACCCCCCATCCTACTCAAACACCCTACCCGCCACCTTCCTCCCCATTCATTGTGCAACGATCCCCACACGGCCACACCCAACCTTAACGGCTAAACTCTGAGGCCCAACATGACAGACTACGGTTGGGTAGGGCGACGCTGCGACGGGGTGGGAGTGGGGTTCTTCTATTTTTTTTTTTTTTATATATTATTATTTTAATTAAAAATTTTAAAAATAATAATACGGGTAAAAGTAGATTTTACCAACGAAAAAAAAGGTAAAAAGGGGATTTGAGATTCGGACATGCTTCAATCTTCATGTACTCTTAGGACGCGTTCGGTTTGGGAAATGTTTTATTATTGAAAAGGTAGGATTACTAGCAGGGGCGGACCCAAGAATGAAACTTAGGGGGGTCAAAGATTAAAATAACAATTAACATAAATAAAAATAAAAACAAACACAAATATCTGTATTAATAAAATTCTCATTAACTAACATATTTATAATTGTCCTCGACGAGATTTCATCTTTTGAAAATATTGTATAATGACTTCATTATCAATACTATCAAATACATCATTCTCTATATACACAACTAAATTATCATTCAACCATTAATCATTCATTCTATTTCACAAACGATTATTTACAACATTCATTGCTGAAAATGCTCTATCTACACTAGCAATGGCAATTAGTAAAATCAATGTTAATTTTATCAACAAATAAACTAATGGAAACACTTTATCCTTCTTAGTTTCAACCATTATTCTTGCAAGATCTCTAATGCCATTCAATTCCATAAATTTGACATTAGAGTGTACATCTAAAATGTAAATATCAAATTGAGAATCAAGTGCTATGAGTTCTAAGTTAGAAAAATCTTTTGGATAAAGTTTAATAAGGCGCGTCAATTTTTGCTTATTAAAAGCAACAAAATTTTCATTTGGACATAAGCATGTAAAATAAATAAGTAATTCAGTGTTTACCTCATTGAAACGATTATTCAACTCTTGAAGCTGCATATCTAGGACACTATAAAATACTTTAATACAGTAATGATGCACATTTGTGATATCTTTAGTCTTCCGTTGTGATCACCCTTGAATAAAAAAATTGTCATCCATATTTGAAATATCATTGTCATGTTTGGCACAAAAAAAACAAACTTTGGTAGGTAAATTCTCCCATCCACTATCTCTCATCAATTGTAAAGCTTGCTTACATGCTTCAACCAAATTCATAGCATTCACAATATCTTGATCTTTTCTTTGTGGTGCTTGAGAAAGTTCATTTGTAAAACTAAATAAATCTTTCATCATAAATAGACTAAACACAAAATTAAATGACTACATAAATATCAGTATATTATTAGAGACAAGTAGGGATTGGAGAGATGGAGTGGGGCACGTTGTGCAAGAGAAAAAGTTGGGATTGGGGAAAAAGGGGAAAATATATTATTAGAGAAATCAAAATTTTTAATAAATTTAATTTTTTGTAATTTAGTTTTTTTATGGGGCAAAATTGAAAAATAAAAAAATAAAACCCAAGTGGGGTCACTTGACCCCATGTGGGTCCGCCCCTGATTACTAGTGAAATAGATTACCTTGAAGATTATGAGAGAATGTTATATCAATATGTTTGATTAGATTGGTGGGTATAAATAATTAAAATGTTTGGGTGGAATGAATAAAATATTTTTGACAAAGGCTTTTACTGTATTGCCCTTCCATTTTAATAATAATAATATTATTATTTAGATAGATTATTTAAAACCCTTTACAATTGAGTATTTAGCTAAAACACCCCAATAATAAAAGTTTAAATTTTAACAAAATACCCTCAGCCACTACAGATGACTACCAGCCACCATTGCTGGTCGCCGTCAATAATTGTCGGAACGGTGCACGATCGACTAGATCTGGCCGATTGTGCATCAATCTGGTCGGTTAAGCGTCAATCTAGCCGTTTTCGACCAAATCGAAGGTCAAAAATGGTCAGATCCAAGGCCGTTAATGACCAATCTATGGCCATTTGTAGCCATGAATCTAGCTGTTTCGTTAACAACAACCATGGATCTGGTCGAAGACGGCTAGAATAGATTTGGTCGTTTTTGGCCAAATCCAAGGCCATCCGGCTGTTTTCAGCCTTCAATCTAGCTAAAAAGCGCACGACCGAATATATCTGATTGGTCGTGCACCATTTCAACTGTTAGTGTATGCCCAAGGAATCAATCGTATCGTCGGTTCTAAGGTATTATGTTTTGTGTGTATATGTTAATGTATATATTTTGCATATACATTTTTATCTTATTAATAAAAGAAAGTGTTCTTATTTTACATGTGGTTTATTGCTTCAGTTATATATATGTATTACATGTAAAATATTTAGATGATACAAATATATTTAGATGATACAAATCTTTAGAAGATTAAAATATCAAAGTATTCATATATAGGTAATATTAATTGGGCAATAATATTACATAGTAGGCATGTTGAATGTCTCCGTTGAATATCATATGATGGTATTAGTGTGAGTGACTATAAAAGTTATATCACTAGGGCATTAGCATGGATATCATATGTAAAAAGCCCAATTTGTCCATGTGTTGTTTATGACAAGTGATAGTCAAGATGGGATCCGTTGACTTGGTATAGATTGATATCAAGTTCCTAGACAAATGTTAAGATACCTTAGAAAAAGGGAAATCTCTGGCGAGGGTATATAAAATGTTACCTGAAAGGTTGTTTCATGGTGACATGTTCTGTATGTATTGATAGTCAATTTGATATAAAATTGAGATAAGGACTATGACATACCATGAATCCATTCTTAATTGGGATTAAACAACGGAAGGATTTGATTACACAGCGCATATGATTATAAAAGGGTTCGTTGGAGTATACCTTCATTGTGACTTAAGGGTTATGAAGCATTGCTAGATGTCTATCATAATCGGTGGGAGTTTTGGTCATAAAGAATTATGACAATACATATTAAAATAGACTATGATATTGGACCCACGGCTAGACCATAGTGAACTTAAGAGGTTACATATAAAAACTAAGAAGAATTGAGAAATAGCCAAAGAGAGTTGATTATCCAAGTTGGCTAGCATCTACCAAGGGTAATAAAGTTATTTCTATTATTATCATTGAATTAGATTCAATGGAGGGTTATATTGGTTGATATGAATAATTTAAGAGTTAAATTGCTAATTGGAATTAAATGGAATTCCAATTCATAATTAATCATTTTCTTTATATTAAATTGAATTTAACAATGGGTTATAATTGTAAACATATAAACAATTAAGGGTTAAATTGTTATGTAAACAATTTAATAGTTAAATTGTTAATTATGATTAAATGTTAATCCAATGTTATTATTTAAAGAAGTTTAATAACTTCATAATAATTATGGAATTGTTTAAGGAAGTCCAAAAAAATTATTGAATTGTTTACAAGGCTACATATATAAAGAAAATGACATATCAATTTTAAAACGAGAGATCAAAAATTTCTAAAAGCCCTAAATGTCTCTCTTGGCCTAATTCTTCTTTTACCTTAGTATGGATACTCATTTGTTTAACTTCTCTTGAAATAAAAGTCTCCAAGTTTGCTAAGGACTTAAGGTAAAAATACATACCTTACTCGTTTTCAATTTGATTGAAATTTATTTTTGAAAAATACATATTATAGTATCACATGCATAATTCTCCATGCATTCCAACTTTCAAAATGGTATCAGAGCCAAGGATTTGATCATTATTTGTCTAAAATCGGCCAAAAAGTTCATATTCATATTTTGAATAATGTTGTGTAATTTTTCAAATTTTGATTTGTGAAGTTACAATTTAACTTGCTTGGTAAGAGTTGTAGATCCATGCATGTGTATCCTTTATATGCCATCAAAAAATTTGTTTTTGATCATGTTAGTTGACTAGCAAAATTTGGCCATGGCTTAAGTTTTTGAAAATTTTTAATAGCACTTCATGTTCTTATGATCTTTGTTTGAAGAACATAATGGTTATGTCACAAACATCCAGATTTAATTGAAATTTTGGTCTTTTCATTAAGTTTAAAAACTTCGATATATTACTTATCTTCATCATCATCATACTGCTGGTATTTATTAACCCAAAAAATCCTTAAATGACCATAGCAAGTATACCTATACCATTGAAAATATTCAATTCAACCGTAGCTCTGCCACAACTTGAGTACCAATCAAAGATTTAGAATCCACAGTTATAGTACCACCATTGGAGAACAAAACATAAAACTTGTAACTATGATAAATAATATCCGCAAAATACTCATGAAACAGAAGTCCTATGTCTACATTTCTCCACATTCCTAGTTTTCTTTCACAAACACATCTACCCATAACAGCAAAATCAACATCATGTTCATCAAGAAACGAAGAAAATACCACTTTTGTAAAGGGATGCAACATCTTATTCAAGTTCATATTGATTTACCTATTTCCGTTACCCAATAATCCAATAAATTTAAAGACTTTGGTAACTTCTCGAATAAGATTTTAAAATCTTTAGTAGTCATTGGGTCAAGATTCAAACTCTAGCTGAGTTTGACTCTTGGACTCTGACCAGTGACCACCCACGTTTGAGGAGTTTCTTCGTCTTGGGTATTGGAGATTCTGTTAAGGGGCTCGATCGTGAAAATAGTGGAATCCCTGAGTTTAAGACATCATTTTTAACGTCAATCGATAGAGTTCGGGTCTTTGAGGAAGTCAGTGGGGATTAGAATGTGGGCAAATGATTAAAAGGCCATATTGGTCTTGAATTTAACTAAAAGGCCATGTAGTTTTTTAGTCTTTACTAAATAGCCTTATTTTTTATTAAGACAAACTAATAACAATTAAACACTAATCATGGCTTAATTAGGATTAATGAAGTATTGTGTAATCTTTTAAAAATTATAATATATCCCAAAAACCTGAAATTCTTGCAAACAAACCCAAGCATAACATCTTCTTCTTCTTCCTCCTGCCATTAACGCATCCCTCCCCTAGTTGTTGTTTATTCTAAGCTTCGTCTACATCTTCTTCTTCCTCCTTCCTTTACATCTTCTTCTTCCCGCCATTAACACTGTTTTCTTCCTTTGCCGTTAACATCTTCTCTGCCACAAATCCTCATCCTCCTCCTCCTCTTAACATTTTGTCTAGGAATCTGTATCTCCCTTTTCCATTTTGTATTTCGATTTACAAAGATTTTAATGAAGGATTGGGTTTAGGTTATGATTTTGATTTAGTTGTTTAGGTTGTTGGGTTGTGTTTGATGTAATGCAAGTTGAAAGGAGTGAAATTTGTTGAATATTTCCTTGCATTGTGGATAGTTTGGGTTGGTAGCACCGATTGTAGGTGAAGATGATTGAAAAATGTGTTCTAGATATGATCGATCACTTCAGCAATCTGGTATGTCTGGTATAATGCAACAGATCGTAGATCGCTTATGCGATCAGGTATATGATAAAAGATCACTTAAGTGATATGCTATAAGTCTGGTATATGGCAATAGATCACTTAAGCGATCAAGTAAATGGCAAAAGATAGCTTAAGCGATCAGGCATATTTATATCAGACCGCTTAAGCGATCCAGTAAGCGATATACCAAATCGTTTAAACGATACATTAGATCGCTTAAGTGATAAAATAGATCACTCAAGCGACTCTGCAAATGCTTTTTAAAATCTATCAGCCCTTAATACGTCAGTTAATAATTTTTTTTTTCTTGCATTATAGGTACTTTGCTATTATTAGACATGGGATAAGTTGTTTTAGGTGTTGAATATTTTGGTGAGTGGGCGGAGGAAGAAAGTTGTTGGAAGTGGATTGGGAAGAGCAAAGAAGTTATACCAACAGCTGTGAGCACAAAGGTTATTTTTGATGAGTTGATTGATGAAATAATTACAAGAGATGATTTGAGTTGCTCATGTAGTGATATAGTTGTGATGTATATTTTAAGCAGAGTTCTTGAACATTATAAGATACCTCCTGCTATATTAAAATCGGATAAAGGTATGAAGTTATATATGATTGATGTGGTTGATAATGGTTCGAGGCCGATTTTAAGGGATTCTTTTGTAGATAAACTGTTGGAAGTTGGTTTAAAGGAAGGGGATAATAAGGAAGTTGGTGGAGAAAATGTTGGTTTTAATTTGAACTATGAGGGCATTAATTTCTTATGAAAAATCAAGAGTAGGCAGTGATTTAGGTGGTGAGGAGGACACTGTAGAAGAGGTTAGTCATGTGCAGCAGAATGAAGATGTTGACGAGAAGGACCCCATACATGTTCCCACAGATGTAGATATTCCTTTGAATACAAATTACGCAGAAGGTGTAGCTTGTGAGGAAGAGAACATTGTGGTCCTTTATGCAGGTTTAGAGGCGGAATTGCAGGTAGTAGTGAATCAACTTATGTTTTTACTGATGGATCAGACTTGCGTGTAGGGTATTTATTTGACAACAAAGAGGAAGTGGTGAGGAAGCTAAAACTTGCTATTGTGAGAGGTAATTTTGAGTTCATCACCAAAAAGTCTAATTCATCGGTAGTGACGGTTGCATGTCGTTACCAAAAGTGCAAGTGGTGAGTTTATTGTAGAAGGTTGGCAGAGTTTAAAAAATTTATTGTTAGTACATATACCCATGAGCACACATGTAGGTTGGGACATATTTCAATTGAGTATCGACAAGCCTCCACTGATATTATTGGACAATTTGTCAAAAGTCAGTTTGTTAAAGAGAAAGGTCCATCTCCTAAGGACATTTAGAGACTTGTGCATACAGAATTGAGATGCACTGTTAGTTATTGAAAATGCTGGAAAGAGAGACAACATGCACAAGATTTTGTGAAGGGCACATTGGAGCACAGTTACGCAGTATTAGAAGCATATCATTATATGCTTGAGTTGACAAACCAAGGTAGCAAGATAGCTTTGAAGTGGGACAAGAATATGAGGTTTAATTATTTTTTTGTTGCTTACAATGCTACTATAAGGGGTTTTGTAAACATGAGAAAGGTGTTGGTTGTTGATGGTTGCTTTTTGACTAGAAAGTATAGAGGTACATTGTTGGTGGTCACTGCACAGGATAGCGAGAATCACACATATCTTGTTGCATGCTGTGTGGTTAACTCTGAGAATGACAAGTCATGTACTTGGTTTTTTCAACAATTACGTATGATAGTGCCTGACAGTGATGAGTTATGCATAATATCTAATAGGCACAACTCCATAAAGAAGGGGATTGCCATTATTTACCTTGAAGCACATCATGGATTCTATATAAGGCACCTTGGAGAGAATATAAAACAAAAGTTTAAGTGTGCTGACCTCCTTCAGACATACTACATGGTAACAAAAGCTTATCAAGTTAATGAGTTCGATGAGCACTTAAGCCAAATCTAAATCAAGGATGATAGAATTGCTACGTATCTTGAGCATGATGTTGGTTTCGAGCAATGGAGTAGAGCTTACATTCCTGGAAAAAGGTTTGATGTCATGACCACGAACATAGCCGAGTTCATAAATTCGAAGTTGTTAATAGAAAGAGGGTTTCCAATAGTTGCCATTTTTTATGCAATCTAGAGGACATTGTCACGGTGGTTCCATGAGTGTCGTACGAAGTCAGATAATTTTACCACAACCCTTGTTCCGCCAGGTGAAAAGTTATTGCGAGAACATATGGAATTGTCAAATGCACTGCTTGCCTATCCTTTTAATGCTCAAGAGTTCATCGTGTGCGGCTATGGTCTGGATGCCCTAGTTAACCATCTTAGTAAAACTTGCAGCTGTAAAGTGTTTGACATTCAACGTTTACCTTGTCCTCATGCATTAGCAGTACTGAAACACCAACAGAAACCAGATTTTGGTTCAAGAATTTGCATGGAACTTTGCTCCCCTCTTTATATGGCAAATCACTACATGCTAGCTTATTCGGAAACGATATATCTAGTTCCTCCAGAAGAGCAGTGGGTGGTGCTGGCAGAGTTAGTTAACATTATCATTCATCCACCGTTCAAGAAGATAGAAAATGGGAGAAAAAAAGTTAAGCGTATCATTAGCTGTGAGGTTCCTCGGAGGATGAATAAGTGTTTAATTTGCAAGCAACCTGGCCATAAGAGAAGCAGTTGCCAGAATCGATCATATGCAGATCCAGAAAATTAGGTTTGAATTGATCAGTAGTAAGAAAGCAAGTAATCTGCAAATAAGATCATATTGCTTAAGCGACATAAGATCGTTTAAGTGATCGACTGTTATCTATAGATCTGAATAGTAGACCGTTTAAGCGATCTTAGGTTGCTTCAGTGATCTGATGTTCAGATCTGCAGATAAGAGCAGATCGCTTAAGCGACCAAGGGTCACGGTCACTTAAGCGATCTACTCTTATCTACATAACTGAACATCAGATCGCTCATGCGACCTAAGATCGCTTAAACGATCTGCTGCTTGGATCATATCTGAACACTAGATCGCTTAAGTAATCTACTGCTCAAATCAGATCTAATGACCAATGATCGCCCTTGCAGCGAAGGTCGCTTAAGCGATCTTTTCTTATATGCAGATCTGACAAGCAGATCGTTTAAGCGATCTGATGAAGTTATTATGTTTCTCTTTTATGGTGCATTAAACTGATTTTATGTCTCTGTATTTCAAACTATGTCATCAAGAAGAAAGATGAAATCGAGAGAGTTTCCAAGGCCAACTGTTGAAGAGTTGTTGTTTTTAATTTTTTATGTTTTAAATTTAATTGGTACCTTGAATAAATTATCCTTTAATCAAATTAATTATTTTTCATTTTCATCCATTTTAAAAAGGGTTTAAGTAAGTAAAATTTCACATATTATCTCTTTACGACACTGATTGCTACACAAAGAAGTAAGACAAGCAAAACAAATATTATCAATATAATTGTCGTATCAAGTCAATCAATCATTCAATTTACTGAATTAGTCACGAGTGTAGCATGTTAGTAGAAACGTAACTCATTTCACAAATATGGATGGTTATGATTGAATATAGAGCTCACCCATAATACGGAATATAATTTCTCACTCAAACATGCACAATATCAAAAGATCGGCGAGATAAGAAGCAAAATGGCCTTGGTCGCTTAAGCGATCATGAATCTCTTAAGTGACCAAGGCCGAAATTGAATAATCACTTAAGTGATCTTGGCTCTGCCTTGGACATGATCGCTTAAGCGACCAAGGGTAAAAAGTGAAGCATTGCTTAAGCAAGACATTAAATCGTTTAAGCAATTGTGCACCTGGGGTGACTTGATTCTGCCTTAGATATGATCACTTAAGCGACCAAGGATAAAAGTGACAAATCGCTTAAGCGATCATACACCTGGGGTGACTTGATTCCGCCTTGGGCATGATCGCTTAAGCAATCATACCAAAGGTAAAAGTGAAGCATCGCTTAAGTGATCTTGATCCTAGCTTGTACATGATCGCTTAAGCAACTATGGCTAAATATATTGGATAGCTTAAGAGAGACCTAAAATCGCTTAAGCGATCCAGAATAGTTGGATGACCTTTATTCGGCCTTTGACAAGATTGCGTAAGCAATATATTATCGCTTAAACGGCCAAGACTAAATAGACAGGATTGCTTAAGCGAAACCATATATCGCTTAAGTGATTAAGGCTAATTTATTTTGGTATTTTAAAAACATTAAAATTTGTATTATATAGAATCATTCTATACTTTAATATTTTTTTTCCATGTTTATGTGCAGACGTAAAAAAATTAATTTAATTAAAATATAAATTTGAAAAAAAATCGATTAGTGATATAAATAATCAAATCAATTAATGCAAGACAGATCATGGTCCACTGAACTAATCGTACAATGAAAATTAAAGATTATTTCAATCTAATCATTCTCAAATACATCATCCATATTTATGAAATGAGGTATGTTTCTACAAACGTGTCACGCTAGTACGCTATGACATTCATCCATATATCATACGGTTGTAACCTTAATATATGTTGATGGAATTAGGTTGCAAATAATCCTTCTTAATTGGCCTTAATAAGTGTTACTAACCGTTGTCACTTAAAATTAACGTTAATAATCATGTGATGTTGTGAACGTCCGAAGTTCACATTAATGTCACTTAATATGGGGTTGACAACCTACTCCAAAGAAAAAAAAAAATTCACTTAAGCAATCTTATCATCGCTTAAGCGATCCAGTGTTTATAAGCTTTCATCGCTTAAGCGATCTTGTGAAAGTCAATAAAAATAATCCGAATACACTGGATCGCTTAAGAGATTTCATTTCTCACTTAAGTGATCCTGTATATTTAGCCTTAGTCGCTTAAGCGATCATGTACAAGCAAGAATCAAGATCACTTAAGCAATGCTTCACTTTTACACTTGGTCGCTTAAGCGATCATGTCTAAGGTAGAATCAAGATCACTTAAGCGATACTTTACTTTTACCCTTGGTCACTTAAGCAATCACGTACAAGGCAGAATCAAGATCTACCCAGATGCATGATCGCTTAAGCGATTTACATTTCACTTAAGCAATTCTTCGTTTTTACCCTTGGTCACTTAAGCGATCAAGTCCAAGGCAGAATCAAGATCTGCCCAGATGCACAATCACTTAGGTGCTTTGTGGTCCCACTTAAGCAATTCTTCACTTTTACCCTTGGTCACTTAAGCGATTTTGGATCGCTTAAGCGATCAAATCCAAGGCAGAATCAAGATCAGCCTAGATGCAAGATTGCTTAAGCGATTCTTCACTTTTACCTTTGCTCGCTTAAGCGATCAGATCCTAGGTAGAATCAAGATCTGCCTAGATGCATGACCGCTAAAGCGATTTATGGTCTCGCTTAAGCGATTCTTCACTTCTACCCTTAGTCATTTAAGCGATTTTGGATCGCTTAAGCGATCAAGTCCCAAGCAGAATCAAGATCTGCCCAGATGCACAATCTCTTAAGCGATTTATGGTCTCACTTAAGTGATTCTTTACTTTTACCCTTGATCACTTAAGCGATTTTGAATCGCTTAAGCGATCAAGTCTAAGGCATAATCAAGATTTGCCCAGATGCACGATCACTTAAGCGATTTCTTCACTTTTACCGTTGGTCGCTTAAGCAATTTTTGATTACTTAAGTGATCAAGCCCATGGCAGAATAAAGATCTACCCAGATGCATGATCGCTTAAGCGATTTATTGTCTCACTTAAGTGATCCTGTACGGAAAACCCTTGGTCACTAAGCGATATATGTAGTCGGTTTTGGATCGCTTAAGCAATCATGGGCAATACATATTTTTTTCCAGCTTTTTTCCTGAATTTTGATAAACTAAAATCACTAACACATATTAATTTCATAATTTCACAAACTAAGATTACCCATAGATTTACACTCACAGAACAAACCCTAATCTTCTAACTCAGAGAGATATCAAACAAAGAGGAAAAAAACGCGTTGCTTCGAAACTGAAAGGTCATTTGCTTTTATAGGTTTGACTTAACTTAAGTCTTCAGCCGTCAGACCTGTTTTCAAACCAACGATCAGGATGAAGTGTCGATTTAAGTCACAACGGTGTCGTATTGGGCTTTCTTGGCTTAAGTTAAAACGGTGTCGCCTAAGGCTTCACATTTAACATTTGTTTTGCATTGTGATTATTGTCTGTTGTTTGTGGGCAGTTTGACAATTATTTATGTCTATTGTTTCTGAATGTAATGTCGAATAATGAGTCGTGGCAAAACTTACTAAGTGCTTGATAAATTTTATTTCTAAATTTTTTAATCGTTTTCAAAATTTATGTATACTTCCTAAAATGGACATAATTTTGCTTTAAAAATTATTTTTCTAAACTTAAAATTACATTACAAAAATTCATGCTAAATGTTAATATAATTAATTACCATCGATGATATATGGCCGATAGGATAAGACCAAAATGTCAATTATTTATTTTTGAAAATTTGAAATTTAACAAACTATTATTGGTTAATCATTATTATAAGGTTCTTTTTTTTGGTTTTAGTATTTTTCTAGGGCTTTTTTGTATTTTTAAAATTCATAATCAGTTTTTTATATAATAAAAGAAAATTATATCTAATACGAAAAAATATAGCGTGAAAGAATTAAATTATAATATAAAACAATCACTTTACGATTCTAAATTATTGGAGAATCAAACTTAGATACTAAAAAAAGGGACAATTATCAAAAACTACCCCTAATTTTCAGCCAGCAGCAAACAAAATAACACTATATACCAAATCATCAAAAACTAACCCTGGCCCTTGTTACCCAGACTGAAAAAAGGGCAGTTTCGTAAAATTGCAACTCCACAAAAGAAGCAACGGAGTCGTTTTAAGAAGAATAACTTTGCTCTTTGGTTTATCACCGAGCTGGGTTTACTCTCAGTATTTTGTCTTCTCTCTTTCTTTGTATATAAACAAACAAATTATTGTAAAGTGTATCTCTCTGAAATTAATAAAAAGAGTTCATGAATTCTCAATTTCTCTCTTTCAGTTTTTCAGTTCTCAGCCCTAACTTCCATCCATTACAGTTAGTGGGATAAATTCATTTCGTCCCTAAGGTTTTGGTTAGTTTAATAAAGCTTTTATCCATAGATTACAGTTATTGTTCTCTGTTGATGTTAATTAGGCAAACTTCTATACGAACCTCATAAAATTGTTTGTGGAGTTTTTTGATATTATTGTAACCTTTTGGTATAATCACTTGCAGTTGTGATGTGGAAATAATTAGCTGTGACTTCAGAATTTGTATATATATCTGCTTGTATCAGTGTATGTGTGTTTTTAAAGTGCTTTGTACGTGTAGTTGTTAAAATAGACATAATATTTGTTTTAAAAAGTTATTTTTACAAACTTCAACTTATACGTCATGTGAACTAATTCATAACATATTAATATTAGTAAATGTAAAAAATATTAAAAGCTTTTCAAAACGACTATAAAATACAATAACCATATATACAATTTCAGGAACAAGTAAAATAATGAAAAAAACAAAGAATTGTTGCAATTAATGGGTCATAACCGCATAGATGATTATGATAACTCCATGTTGATAAGGTTCCCGGAAATGTGGACGCTTATTTCATGCGTTTATTACTTATTTATTTGCTGTTTAGGTCTTAATTTCAATGGATTATTCTCACTTTTTTTTTTTTTTCTTTTGTGATTTTATTAGATTTTGAATAAAACAAGAAGATTCGACTATGAATCGCGAGTGTTGGAATATGCTTCAGTATTTTTATGATAATTTTAGTTGTAAACCTTAAATTTGGACAATTCTTGAAGCATTGGAAAATTTACTCGAAGGGTTCCAATTCATATATGTTCACGACGTTGCCATATTCGGGAGTTATCATGCTCCATTTTGGATATCTTTTCGTGCCACAACATTAAAAATGTTCAGCCGCGGTGGAGCACTCGGTTTTTTTTTTTTTTTTTTTTTATTCCATAGTTTAAGGGCGCACTGCAGCATTCAAAATCTCATGCTCTCCATGTGGAAAAAAGAAAAGAAAAACGTACCTAGGGTCTTTGCTGGGTTTTATTGTTCCAGAATTGGCCCTAGAAGCCTTGCACTATATATGATGAGTTTAACTTTTTAGGGACGTGGAAGTAGAGAGAAAGAAAGGAGACTAGCTAAAATTTTGAAGATAAAAGTATCTACTCTTTGGAGCTTTGGATCATCAATGGAGAAGTTTTCTTTTATTCCTCTCTAGAACTCATGTCTTTCAATTTTTCAAATGTTGTTTCTTTTCATTTAATTATGAACTAAATTAATTTTGCTACGATGTAGCTCAATTTATCTTTATGTTTTGATGGATTAATGTTGAATTTTGTTAAGCAATTCTTTTCAAAGTTTTTATTATTGTTCTTATTACCTTATCGAGAGTTGATTGATCTAATGAATTAAGTTGAGATCGAGAGATGGAATCTAGTTAGTCTAACTAATAAACACCATATGTTGAGTGAATAGTAGATACACTAGACATGATTTGTGAGACTTGTATTAATTTCCAGAAGGCTTATTGATCCCTTAAAAACTAAATTCAATTTAGAGATATCTTGAGTTGACAATAGAAGATTAATCCGATAATTGTTCGAGAGAAAATATTGGAATTTCGAGAAATTTGGTCCTCGTAGAGGCTTAACAATGATAGTATGATTTGTTAAGACATAAGAGTAAATTGGTGTGAAGTCTATGGCTTAAGTTTTGGCATATTGTTTTACAATTAGCTTCCTTTCTTATTTGTGATTTGTTTCCTTTCTTTTCTTTGTTCTGTTTAAAAATTGTTATTTTTAGCTTCCTCATTCAATCAATTCTCAACTAATCAAATAGAAATAGGAATAATCAAATTTGGTAATTGGTAAGTAGTAATTCTCTAGGGTTCAATATCCTTATTTTTGTACTATATTACTTTAACAATTTCGTACACTTGCGAAAAGTCCTATCAATTACATTCAAAATTTAACCAATAATTGGTTGGATTTGTTTTATTACAAAATATATTATTATATCGATTAATTATTATAGAGTAATGTTACACTTATAAAGAAATCTTACAAAAAAATCTTTATACAAAATGATGTAACAAAAAGTAAATGAAAGAGTGAATATAATAAGTTTGACTTTTTGTTTTACTCTTCTATTTATTTTTTGTCACCTTACTTTATATAAAAATCATTGTAAGATTTCTTTGTAACTATAATATTATTGATTATTACATCATATATATCCCTTCGTGATATGGCTCATCTCTTACAAAAATTATTGTTGGTTTCAAAATTTTTGGAGAAAACAAAATGTAAGTAAAATTTAAGGGTGAGCTAAAATACAAACAATCAGGGCCCATCAAATCAGCTCGTCCGAGTTATTAAAAACTCATGATTTGGGCCAATACCAATGGTAAACCATAGGCTGGAGCGTTGAAAAAGGCCTAAGCTTGCGCATGGTTCACAAAGCTCAAGAGGGTTCATTGTACTTATCATTGTTATCAATATTCAATTATTCATGGACCTAAACTACAACAGAAGTACAGTTGATAAACTTGGCTTGGCCGATAGAGCAGCAACCGCTACTGAAGAGAGGGGATTATACCCTACAATTTTATGGACTAAAAGGAGCAATGAGCAAGTTAAGTTCCACTTCCTTCTTATCGATTCTTCTACTTCTTTGTCTACACCACAATTTTATGGACTAAAGAGAGTTATGAGCCAAGGCTTAACTCATTTCTATCCGATGTGGAATTGTCATTTAAGGATTAGCTAATGTCTTTGAAATAATATAATTTGTAATTGATGAATACTGTATAGAATTTTCATTTCTTTTCTTTCTGATTAGTAAAGTAGTTGTATACGAATCATAAATAAAAGACTGTTCCAATCATCTTGAGCTTCTATGCAGGATTTGTAATTAAAGTAGTTATGTATATCACATTGTTTGACAAAAAGTACTAAAAAACCTATCTACACTCAGCTACATTTTATTTCAAGATTATTCAGAATCATCAATCAAGGAATTACAAAACATAAAAATTATTCAAATCATTCAAGCACTGTTCTTCTTCCTCGCCTTGTAAATCAATCTTTAGATTAAGCTCCGGACAATTGTATATCACCATCTTCTCCAATCTCTTCAGATGTTTGATACCAAGATGCAACGAGATTAAGCTGTAACAACCGTGTAGAATCAATGTCAGCTGCTGAAACTCTGCATTTTGTCAGGCAAAGTTACCAGATGGTGGCAGTCGCTTTAGTGCAAATGTCTAAGAGAGCTCAAACATTCAATTCCCTTTTTTGGTAAACGCCTCTCTTTTGTAGCGATTTCCAAATATTTGAGGCTAGTCATTATAGACAGTAAAATCTATGGTTGATTTGGAAGGGATGAATCTTATAAGAAGCGAGTCATTGACAATCGTATGGATTTGCACAAAAAGAAAGAATGAACGTGAAGGCTTTGGAAACACTAGTATGTTGTTTGCCTTAGGCACTCTGACGCTCAAGTCAATACGATTGAAAGCCAAGTCATCACAATTGAAGACAAGTTTAGTTAGGTGTTGAGAGGGGGTGACGGCTGAGAAGGGGAAAGGGTTTACCATAATATGGCTAGGGCAAGACTAATACAAAATGGCTGGAGCACAACTTTGCGAAGGCGTGGTAAAGTTAGTTGGAACTAAGCTTTACAATGAGGAAAGACAACGATTTTTTTAGAGCAAGAATTTAGGAGTTAAAGCTTTAGCTATTTGTGCATGCATAATAAGAGGCTTGACCTATGTTTATATAGAAGCTCAAGAGAGCTTGAGTCCTAGTAGAGCTTTGAGTTCTATTTGGCATGCGAGTCGAATTAGGAAGGAACTTGTTTCTTGCCTTTATCACTTCAAGAGTACTAATTCATGTAACATACTAGATCTTGAATGAATTAAGAAGGTAAAATGATTTTGATTCCTATTTTGGGACGAAAATGGGCTATTGGACTGGAACCCGATTTAGCTTAACATATAAGATAGCCCAACTCATAGAGTAATTAGTTCATATAGTATATTTAAGCGTAGGCCCAACTAGAATTAGGTTAAGACACTGAGCTGTAATACGTTTATTTCGTTATTAAACCTCATCATGCTCAATACAATTTTTGGCTCGTACAATCATGTTCTACGTATTGGTAGGTAACTTCTTCAAGCTTGAACATCCACAAAGTCTCAAAGTTTGCAACATATATAGAGCTTAGAAATTGACTCTGGAAGCTCCTCTATAATGGAGTTTGAAGATAAGACATCTCAAATATTTCAATGAAGAGGCCGAGTCTGGCGGCTTCTCGAATCGAAGACTATTTAATCATAATGGCCGGAGGTATTTAGAATTTGATATGCAATTACTAACGAAGGATTGAGTAACATTCTTGGACTGTAGACTTGGAAAAGAATGGTCCGAGTAGCTCGTAGGTTCTTTATGAGTTCTGCAACTTTCTCAGAATGTTGAGTGTCAATAAATGAGAAGGGTCGAACAATTTGGGCAATATTGCAAGATCCTGTACAAGGTCATGCATTTTAAAAATGAAGCAATAAATCGTGATCTTCAATATCTTGAAAGAAACACCTTGAAGTAATTCCTTCAGATATCGCAATCCAGCATCTTCCAACTCTTCGTTTTTGTTAGGGGATGCAAGAAAACCAAACTCCATCCCATAATGGACTAGGTAATTACTGTTAAATAATGAACAATACGCAAAACATCGTTGCCAGTGACTTGGCAAATGATCGTAACTTAATTTCAACATGGCAAGATGTAACCTTTCCCCTGCTCTAATAGCCTCAATTTGTCAGAATCTTTTATCAACATCCAATCATGCTTACATGTATTTTGATAAAGTACGCTCCCTAAAGTTCTCACTACCCCTTCGTTAAAAGCCGATTTCACAAACAACGGCATAAAATCCTCAGGAGAAAGACCTTTCAAGACATATGCAGGAACAGTGCCCATTATTGAGGCAACTTGATTACTACTTGTAGTAACCACAGTATCACTTCCACTAGCACAATTATCAATAATTCCCTCAAATCATTCCAATTAACATGACTTTCAGACCACACATCATCCAAGGCGAGAGAGAACCTCTTCCTATTTGCAGAAGTAGACACTTCATTAATTCACTAACGTCAAACTCATCAGATACACTTACCCACATCCTGAGTTCGAAGTTTGACAATGGAGAAGAAGAGTTCTTTACAAAGTCTACTCCAATCGGGTCCGTTTCCAGCCATGGCAAAGGAAGGGCAGGAGAAAGAAGAAGACTAAACCAAAGAGAAGTTTTAAGAAAATCAGGGGTGTCTCCGTAAAAATTATGAAATTAGTGAGTGATAAACTTAATATTTTGAAAACTATGGGGTCCAATTAATACTTACTCAAACCTTAGAGGAGGTAATTAAATTACCCTTAATATAAAATAATAGAGGGACTCCCTTCCTTTCGCTGTCGCTTTATTTCGTCTAAGAAAGTGGAGGGTAAAGAAGTGCCAGTGGCAAAACCGCAATCTTCTGATGCCAGAATCATCGGTCACGTCGACATGGACTGCTTCTACGTTCAAGGTCCTTCCAACTCTCTCTCTCTCTCTCTCTCTCTCTCTGTATTTTAATGGATGTGTAATTGAGAAAATCACTGTTTGTTTTGAGTTCGATGAAATTTTGATGAATTCTAGAGAATAAGTTCATTGTTTAGGAGTAAATTCTGGCTTTTCGTTTGTATTTTCAGTTTAATTGGATTTTGTTTGTGAAGTAAGGTAGGCATTGCATATGCTGTAGCCTAGCGGCTCAAATCCACAAACAAAAAGTCTCGAATCCACGGCGAAATAACTCATATTTCAATTAAAATCTTTAAACAACTAAACTTCGATAATTCTCTGGAACAATGTTATTGATTGTTGAATAATTGGAAAAAAAAAAACTACTTTTTGAAGATTGAGGATTAGTTAATGCATTTGACTTGTAAGAATTGCTACTGATAGTGATAATGAAGATACCATATTGAAGGTGTATTTTTTATCTTTGGATTCTAACAATGATTATTTACTTTGTTTTTCAGAAAATGCTCTTCTGTTTGTAAACTTATTTGTCTTTCTGTTCATATTTCCTTGCGTTAGTTATGCTGTAGTTTGTTCTGCTCTGAAAATGTGATATTTTTTCAATGCAGTGGAGCAGAGAAAGCAACCGCATTTAAGGGGTTGAACTTCTGCTGTGGTGCAGTACGATGAGTGGAAAGATGGGGCCCTGATAGTTGTTAGCTTTGAGGCCCGGAAATATGGTGTAAAGTGGTAAGTAAGTTTTAGTTACTTTCTGAGGAGCTTTTTATTTGGTGACAAAATACTTTCCAGAAATGCATTAGATTCAAATATCTTGTGCTTGATTTTCAGTTCAATGAGAGGTGTTGAGGCAGAGGAAGTTTGTCCGCAAATTGAGCTAGTCCAAGTCCCTGTAGCCCATGGTGAAGCTGATCTGATTACATATCGGAATGCCTTGTGGGTTTAGAGGTATATGGATTTAAAATGCAATTTTAATGGATCATTAAATTTTATTGAAAAGTTATCTTATGACAACTTTGATCAAATTTGCAGTCCTTTCTTTCAAGGAAGGGTCGTTGTGAGAGAGCTTCTATTGACAAAGTGTATCTCGATCTTACTGATGCTGCAGAAGCTATGCTACCAGAAACTCCTGTAGAGAGCTTGGAAGTGGTAGATGAGGAAGCTCTTAAGTCACACATGTTGGGGCTTGGAAGTGAGGTAAAAGATCCTGCTTTTCTATTTTCTGTAATATTTTACAAATGCTTAGGTTATAATGGTTAAATGCATGAGTGAATAAACTCAATGACAGCTTAATACAGATCTTTAGACATATGGTTTCAATACAAATATCTCAAAGCCTAACAGGAAAAACCACGAAGATGTTAACTTCATTAACCATTCGAACTCTCAAACTCTTGCTCTTAGCATAAGTTATTTAGTGAAAACCCTGCACTCTAGTTGATACTTGTGTACATAGGCTTTAAAACATAAACACCCGTTAGGTTTAATGTAAGTAACAGTTGGACCCAGAGGTTTAAACAAGTGACATTACAAGCCCAAACGTTGTAATCTAGTAATATTTTCATCCAAAAGTAACCATCATTAGCTTAATCTATTAGATGAAGGGTAAAGTTGAAAATGCATTGAAATTTAAGCATATATTAAAAATAAGAGTTTATCTTTTTTGTATCATATGATAGCAAAATTAATCATGGGTAACTAAGGGACAAAGTAAACAAATAATTTATCTGATAAAGTGTACCTATCTTTTTTTTTTTTTTCTTTTTTTTAAAGATTTTTATTATATTTCTTAAATTTATAATTTGCATTTTTTATAATTAATTTTAGTTATTATATCATTAAAAAAAAATTGTAATTAAAATTTCCTTTTTCTAAATGCAATACTTATTATTTTAATTTAGTTGGATAAAAAAATACTTTTTGTGAAATTATTTTTTGGATTTTTTATTCAGATAAAACGGT
Organism: Pistacia integerrima; assembly: GCA_026225825.1. Taxonomy (NCBI): domain Eukaryota; kingdom Viridiplantae; phylum Streptophyta; class Magnoliopsida; order Sapindales; family Anacardiaceae; genus Pistacia; species Pistacia integerrima. Next base: position 38,758,834 of record CM047747.1, read on the forward strand.
AATTGTATCGAAAGAATTAAAAAAAAAAAAAAATACACCCTACAAGTGGGAGCTCCCCTTCAAAGTTCAAACTAAACAAAGGCCCAAGAGCCCAACCAAAAAAAGGCTCAAAGACAAAAGGATACACAATCCTATACAAGCAAAGCTGAAAAAGAAACCAGGCCTTAGCAAAATAAAAGCAAACTTTAGAAGCTATACAAGCAACCAACTACAAGCCCAAAAAGACCCCTCCACTGCCAGCACATGGCCCAAGAAGAAGGAAAAGCCATCACCAACAGGACCAAAGCAGAGACCTGCACCAATTGGCCCAGAATTTTTTATATTGATTATATCTAATTACTGTTTTGTTTATTTTATTTATAATCAGATAAATCAAAAGGGTCTTTTTATCAGATCTTGTGTGTTAAATAATGGATTAGGTTAACAGTGGTTATTTTTGGATGAAAATATTATAACATTTGGCTTGTGATGTCACTTGTTTAGACTTCTAAGTCAAATTGGCACTTACACTAAACCTGAAGGGTGTTTATGTTTTAAAGTCTCGTGTATATATATGGAGTGTGGTAGGGATTCACCCTCTTTTTCAATATCCGAAGGTTTAGAATGTTTGACCCATAAAAAGTATCCAATAAAATATTCTCTCGAACTCTCTATGTGACTTCGTAATTAGTTAGTTTTCATTCTGAAGTTGATCGATTACGTATCACGTCAAGTTTATAGGAGAATGTTTGTAAGAAAAAAATTGTAAATGTAGGATCTTCCATTAATTAAAAAAAAAAAAAAAAAATGTGTAATTTTACGCTAGTTTTAGATTATTTATATTTTATTTTACCCCAGGGGCTTGGTACTGGGAGTCACTATTGTTGCACATATATGATTCTCTAGCACTAGCTAAAATCCTTTAATTATGTTTTAACACGGATATTATATTTTTTTGCAGAATTTTGGTGAAATCACGCCCTGTTCTGGGAAGTCATTCCTGGTCCTCAGGCTTTAAAGACAGTTCCTTCTATAAGAATTTCTTTCTTAATCAAATAAATTGTTCTTTCGAATTTTGTACATTGGAATAATTCTAAACCATCACCGAGGGCAAAGATGACTATCATGAATCAAGATATAAAATAAAATCTCTTTGCACCATCTGATACCCAAAAAAAAAAATTAAAATTAAAAAAAGAATTAAACTAAAGAAGACAAAACTGGAAACAATTAACATGAAGGAATCTAACCGCAATAAGAATAATTTTCCAGGCTTATAAAAATGAAAATAAGTTGTGAGATTTACACGTACCTCATTATTCACTGATGAAGTAATTGCTGAGTTTTGATGAAGCAGTTGTGGAGTCGAGATGAATCACCTTAGTAGGAGTAGTTCCAAACACATTACTGTGAATTAAATCTAAAATCCCCTTTGCCCTTGTACCAATTGACTGAAAACACAGTCGATTTTGTTTCCCATGTAGACAATCCTCACATAACCCAATTCCATGGTACAATTAGGAACTTCTTTAATCATTTGCTTTGAGGACAACGGATAGAGAAATTTTATTCCTCCCAAGTGCACAAATCATTATCGCAGTATAGTGTACAAAAGCAAGGGTCGATTCTACGGAGAATTGTAAGCTATCAATTAATCTAATAATATGCATCAACCAAATAAAGTAACAAAATTAATTTACTAACTAATAATTCTAAAATAACAGTAAAATAACTAAAATTACCAATTAAAAGAAAAACAATAATAAAACGACTGAGAATTAAATGGACAAAGGTCTAGGTATCATTGTAATTATCCTACTTTATGTCAAAAATCTAACTATTGCTTTCTCAATTCACATCCTAGGGTCGATACATGCCAAATTAAGGAATTACTGTAAAACGTTCAAGATTAATCTAGTGCTTTCATCACTAAACTAGCTAGGGCATACAGTCTAGTCTAATTACTGAAAACCCATTAAAACTGCAAGTACCTCAAAGTTCACAAACCAGTTTATATCTATCAAAGCATATGTACAAACATAAACCATTCATTCAAAATTAGCTAGGCCGTATAGTCTAACATTGACTCTTACAATCAATTAATTGTTTATTAAAGATGATCACGCAATAATAACAATTAAAGATAAACAACAACGAATGACTCTAAGATTGTATTGAATTGATTAAACAAATAACTTTGATTAAAAACATAGAATATTCAAATTAGGCTACATTGGATACACTAGATAAGAGTTTACCTACTCATAATTACAAGAAAACAATCATTAATCTTACCCATAAGCATTTGGATCATAAATCTAAAACAAAAATCAAAGATTTGTTCCTTTTCTCTAAAAACCCCTTCTCCAAGTTAACCCAAATGTTTACAAAGTTTAGAATACCTAAAATACGAAATAAGTTGCCCCTTTATAGTTTTTTATAAGTAAGGACATTTTTATAATAATTGGAAAGGCAAATCAAGGTGGGAACTGAGTATTTTTGCATTATGCTCAAACGGCATCGCGTCGTGGTTTTAGGGCGTCGTGTCGCAACTATTGGTGATTTGTGCTTCGACAGAAACCGATCCATGCCGCAGCGCAGGATGAATCATGCCGCAGCACGAGCTGGGTTTCACTGATTTGAGCCACAGCGCCATAAATCTACACTGCGGCACAACTAGTGTAAGTTATTTGCCAACTTATGATTCTAGTGTGGTAACACTAGTCATGGTATAAACACCTCACTTTGATTTTAGCACAATCGTTTTAGTCTAAATTTGTAGTGTGATGACTCTTTATCAAAGTGACCACTTTCAATTAAGGTGTTTTTTCATATATCGTGTGAGCACCTCAAGGTTTGAGTGGTCACACGTATCTGATAGATATTTTTGTTTAAACACGTATTACATTTCAATATTCTCGTGAGCTGTTTTTATTATTGTTTTTGGTCCATGTAACGCCCCACTTGAGGTACGTAGTAAATTATGTTGTATGTTTGAACGTTTATTGCTTTGTTCTCATTTGAGCTTGTATGTCGTTATTTTCAGTTGGTTGGCCCTTAGTTGGTTTGGTTGAGTGTTTGCCCCGATTTTGGTTGAGTTTTGGCGAAGTTTGGAATTTTTGTCTTCGTCGCGATGACGTTGGCTTTGCAATTGCGGTGTTGGCTCGTAATTTTTTCGCCGAAGAGACGGAACTTTCTTCGCCTTGGCGACAGGGACAGAAAAGTTTACTGAGGTTTCTAGAGAATTCTCCATAGGGGTAAAATGACCTTTCTACCCTTAATTAGCAAGAAGAGTGGGAAGTGAATTGTAAGGAAATTTTGTGGAGAATATGTTAGAGTAGGGGTGTGATTGTAATGATTTAAAGGATAATGATGGAATTTTCAAGGAAGAGCAAGGGCAATATGGGAATGAATGAAGATATTTTGAGCTAAAAAGGGGTTAAGCTTAGTAAACCCTTCATTCTTCATCTTCCACTGCCTCTTCCATTCTCCATTTCCTCTCAGCTTTCCCTTTAACCTTTCAAGAATTTTAGAGGGCTTTTTGAGTAGTTTGGGGTAGAAATTAGTCTAAGGCATCCTAAGGTAAGAATCCTTGCTTTAGATGTGAAGTTTTGCATATATTGTATATTGAAGTCTTATGGCTTTATTGTTTACAGTTGTAGAGAAGAGACAAGCATTGTAAAGGAAAGAAAAGTGCTAGTGAGATCTCTCCATTACAAGGTAAGTAAATCCCAACCCAAGTTGAGATTTGAGAACTCTCTTGAGTAGAGATTGAATAGAAATTATGTATGAATGTTATATGTTATGTTATTGAGATTTGAGATGGAGATGACTATTTGCTTTGTAGTTGTTAAATATACTTCAATCATGAGAAGTGTGATGTGTGATGAGAATGTAGTTTGAGATGAAATTGGAGGAGATTGAGAAATCTCTTTGGAAGTGTTCTATTGTGACAGGAATTATAGCTTGGTGAGGGAGTTTTCTCCCATTTTGGATGGTCCAAGAGAGAGATAGAACCATAGATAAAGTAGAGTTTATGTATGCACACTAGTTGTTTGATGAAATGCCTAAGAGAATCATGAGTAGTAAACCTTAATTCTTGCAACATTGCATGTTGGCCTTTCATGAGTGCATTAGTAGAGAAGATTAATTGTGCATTGAGAAGTGGCTTGAGAAAGAGTAGAGAACTTTGTGTATGAACTACTCTAAGAGTAGAGAGAATGAGAAAAATACTAAAAACGGGTTGGTGCTTTGTGATCTCTACTCGAAAGTTACGAAAAACGGGTTGGTTCTTTGTGATCTCCACCCGAAAGTCACGAAGAGTGGGTTGGTGCTATGTGAACTCCACCCGGCCGTGCCTCCGGTAAGATGAGGCTGTGACATATAATAGAAGTTAAGTAACAAGAGCTGTGTAAAAGAGAAAATAATAAATGAGATAAGAAGAGTGTAAGGAAAGAATTAAGAGAAAGAGTTACGGGGACAGTCGAGTAGAGGATTTACTAATTGAGCATTATTTTGTGCCCACCCCGTTGTTTTCTTTGTAGTTGTAGGATCTAGATGAGAATGCGGTCGGATAGGCGTTGGCAAGCGAGGAGCAATAGCTACACTATCCGTTGTTTTCATGGCATTTTGGAAATGATATTCTATTTGGTATAAAGAATGTTTATATGTAATAAAAGAAAATTTTCGGGCCCAACTACTTTTAGCACAATACATGTATTTTACTAATGTATTTCTATGAGTATCCTAGTATTAAGCAGTTATTACATTTTCGATATCAAAGAAAAGATTTTGGGATTTGACAGTGTACTATTCTCATCGCTACGACGTCCGATAACCGACTATGTGAGTTAATGCTTTCCTTAATATAAATGTTTCTTGAATTAATTAAATGTGACTATTTTGTAGATGAGGCGTAGTAACCGAAAACGTGGTAAGGGTGTGATGAATGAGGGAGAATCTTCTAACCCACCAGAAGTTACACCCCCTCCCTTGGATGAAGCTAGAGTTCGGGGGATTATATAGCAAGTTACGGCAGAGACCCAAGGGAGAGTTGTAACCCCCATGCAGGTACCACCAACTACTAATGTTGAAAAAGGACAACCGATACCTCCCCCAGTACAAGCCAAAGTTGAAACGATTTACGGTCTTCCCAGTCAATATCAACCCTCTGAGTTTAAGGGTACTACGGACCCAGGAATAGCAGAAGAATGGTTTAGGTCCGTAGAGCAAACAACAGGTTTATTCCCCATGATGGACCAGGAGAAGATTCAGTATGCGAGTTTCTTGTTTCGGGGTGATGCCCGAATTTGGTGGGAACTAATGGAAGAAACCTATGATGTGGCAACGATGACTTGGGAAGAGTTCAGGCAAGAGTTTGAGGCCCGAGTTCATGAGAAGGTCCAAGAATTTATCAGCTTACAGCAAGGGTCTAATACCGTGAAGGAGTACTCAGTGAAATTTAACTCCCTTGCAAGGTTTGCACCCGGAATAGGTTGGGATCTTCATGTGCCAAACCACCAAACTACACTGACTGCTGAATCATTTGGATGATTTCTGACTTGATCTCAAAGGTGTTGACATTGATCACTAGTTTTCGAATGCTCGATGTTGCTCCATTTAGCGATGGGGTAGAGTACTCATTCAATGTGCGAGTTGCTAGTGGTGTTCCATCATTTTGGTTATCATGATCTCCCTTTTGATTGCTCTCTTTCTTGCGTGAAAAGTGTGCTCTATCTCAGGATCAAATGCTAGTAAAATCTTTTCAGAAGCTTTGGTCGTACACTAGTAGAAACACCTATTGGTTTCCAAAAAAAAAAAAAAAAAAATCTCAAAGTAACAAGTAATCTTAAAATAATCACAAAAAATCTAATGATCCCCGGCAACGGCGTCAAACACTTGATGCAACTAAATCAACCTTAGCAACTGCACTAGTCGTGTTCAAGTAATAAAGTGATGAGTTTAAATATCATCCCACAGAGATCAAAGCAAATATTTGTAATTACTTAAAACTACCTACACGTTATTTGAGAAAACAAAATCTTAGAGTGTAAAAGTAACTAATTAAAAATCACTAAATTAAACAAATAAATAACGTGATGAATTTTTCAATATTAATGAAGTTAGGTATAGATTTCCCCCTAATTATGCTTGACAACTACTCTTAACACCCGTTTATGCTATGAATTGGTAGGATTCTTCTAAGGCCAATTATCCTTATTTAGGCATAATATTCAACTTAATACAAATCCCTATTTAGTTACTCTGAAATTAAGAAGCATAAATTCATCAATCCCTGACGACTAATTCGCCTTATTCGATTATGAATTAGATGGACAACAAATTAATCCTAGAATCTCTGTTCGATTACTTCTAGTTTTAATATGTTGTGCAATGTTATCCCCATAAAACAATTATGAATATGAATTAAGCAATAAACCCTAACTTCTCTATTGGAAACATCATCAAGGTAATTGAATCAATCCAACATTCATAAAGCATTAAACCTAAACTCTTGCACAAATTCATAAACATAAATCTGGTATTAAGAATAAAAATTGTTCAAAACATAATTAGGGTTCCATCCTCCCTTAACAAAAGAGATTTACTCCATCCTAAGAACAAAGAAAGAAATAGAAAATAAAGAAAACATAATCGACTTGAAAATAAATAAAAATCAAATTCTTAAATATGATCTTCTCTTCAAGCCCCAAGAATGCGTCTTCTCCTCCCCAAAATATGCAAAATTCGTCCCTTGACAACTGATCTCAATTATACTTAAATACCCAAAAAAGTCCTAAGTAAAAAATGAAAGAAAAACTGATAAAAACGCCCTAATAGTTTCCACCACAACCCTGGCCGTGGCCAAATTTAAGTCACCACAGCTTAGGCCGTGGTGTTTCTTGGTCTCTTTGTTTTCTCTTTGTTCCACTACCATAGTCCTGGTGAACTACCAAGGCATGGCCATGGCCTTCAAGAATGTTAGGCAATCTCAACTTCTTAAAGTTTTAAGTCCCAATTTTATTCCAATACTCCAATCTACTCACTCAAAGCCTAGAAACAAAAAAGTTATCCAAATCAATAGGTAACCATTCATATCTCAAACTTAACAAAAACAAACATCAAAACAAAGGAAACAAATGAGAAGTTAACTAAACTAACATCAAAACAACCCTAAAAACATCAAATTATGCAACTTATCATCCAACATGTGTAAGCCTTTGTCAACTGGCTGTCTAAGGGCTTGTTGAGCAAGGATTATATAATATCTTCTTCATCCTTGCGTTTTTTCTTGAACCTGAATATTCCATTTTGTTATTTGAAAGTTCCTAGAGAGTTTCTTCTTTGGTCAAGTTCCTTATATGGTTTTATACTCAAAATACGTTGCTTATGTTTTATTGTTCAATGTTCGTTGGAACATGGTTCCTTTGATGAAAGATGAAGGGAGTTCAAGCTTTGGAGTTGAAAGTTGACTTTGGCCTTGATGCTTGAGTAGAGCTCAAGCTATTTAGGAGGTTTCTTGGATTCAAGCAAATTGTGGCAAAACATTGGAGCAACTCGAAGGTGGAGTTAGAGTGTTGTGAAATGGGGAGTGATTTACAATGGTTTACTTAACTTCAACTCTGTAATTGGCTTGCAAATGTTTGTTACAATCAATTTGCTTCGTCTGGACATGGTGCCCTGGATGAGGTTGCTAGTCGATCCATGTAAAAATCCTTGTGTGTTATACTTTATGTCTTTCATGATTGGTACTGTATTGATGATTGAGTGCTCATTCCCACGAGCACTAATGAAATCAATCAAGTTATTTTGCAAGAGTTTATGAACTTGATTAGTCATAAACTTTCACACGCTTTAGAAAATTTATCCATCACTTTTGCATTTTCTGTCCACGGATTTTGCTTTTACAGTGGGTTGAGATTTCCAACTTGGCTAACTTTTACTTGGGGTTTTAAGTGTTCCAATATTTTTGGTAACTGTTAAATAAAAATTAATTAGAGAATTTTGACCGTTTATTTTATTAGTGCTACATGTCAAAGAATGGAAAAAGGTTCTGGTAAACCTGAAGTTAAGAAAGGTTCCTCTTCTTTTTTTAATCCAGTATTGAACCACATAAAATGTTTGTGGAGCAGTTTTGATAAGTATTATCACTTCTAATTGTAATGTGATTATAAGTTAGTGACAAAATTACTTCTAATTGTAATATGGAATAATGAGTTGTGACAAAAATCAATAAGTGTTTGATAAATTTTACAGTTCTTTATATGTGTACTCCTAAAATGGACATAAACCATTAGCTTTGTGCTGGATAGTAAGACTTTAGACATCTGAGTGGGTCATCTAGAGATATTATATTCGAGTCTTATTAAGTAGTCATCTACTACATTTGTGACTTATCTAACCTATTGGACTTATACGATGTTTAATAGAAAGCAATGATTTATTGAAGTGCGCGTAAACTGATCTGAACATTTTGATTATAAAAAAAAAATGGCCATAATTCTGCTTTAATATATTTTTATTAAAATAACGTTATATAATAAACTTTTTATATAAATTTATTAAGATAAAAGTGTTGATATATTATAATATGAATGACTTAAATTTAAAAATAAATTAAACCAAAAAAAAGAGATGATTAGTAATATAACAGTAAAATGCAGAGAATTCATTGAATCTTGTATAGAAATAATATATGTAACGAAATAAAAATTTGTATTCATAACAAAAGTATTAAAAATTATTATAGGAAAAAGTGCAGCACTTGTTGAGTGGTTGCACGTGTATTAAAGTAGATTAGCATTAAAGTAAAGGATACGGTATTAATTTAATCGTTTTTTTAATCTATTATATTGCAAAATTGAAAGTAAAATGAAATACAATTACTATATAGAAATGATAAAAATTAATTAATATTTCTGAATAATAATTAATGTATTTGTTATGGTTAAAAAGAGTTCCACCAGTAGGCTGCGCAAAATTTTTGTAGTGTTGTTGTTATGCTTAAAAAATCAGAGTTGATGTAAGCTTATATTGGCCAGCACCAATAAGAGTTCAGGAAGACTTTGTGTCACCCGAATCTGCTACATCGCCCCAAGATAGAGAGAATACGATTGTCATCAACTCAGCAATTTCAGGTTGTCTTTGAATGAATGAGGTCTGCACATCTGTCCAAGCCTCATATAATTTAAAGATATTTCTTAAGTTATCAGCCAATGGGACGCAAGGAAGAACTTGCACGATACCTATCCACTTACAGACTTGTAATCATTACCTTGAATTCAGCAGCTATAAATAGAGGACTCCCCTTGCAAAATCAAGATCTTTTGATTTTTACAACAAAAATAACAAAGACGGCCTACGGGAAAGAGACTAACTTAATATTTTTTCTGAATACCATGCTCTTGTAATTCTGTTCGCAGTTTGCAACATCTTGTAACTTGGTTCATAACCAAAAAAACTCATATAAAAGAAAACAATGGATATAGGAATCGCTTTAAGCATCCAAACTACTATAAAAATTCTTACGGTCTCATTTATTATTAAATCTTTGCATTCAATTGTGAACATAATCCAAATCTCAAATTAAACATGTGTAATTTCTAAGACATGCTTAACACTTTACACGTGTGAGATCATTGATTTCAAAATCACGCATCAACCGTTGTTTTATTAGAAACAAAGATTCAACGGAGGGTGCTCAATTTTTATTAATAAAAATCAATTAATACTTCTGAATAATTAGTAAAATATGACTTTGATAGATTTTATTATTTTATTTCCAGTGACAATTAATAGCCTGTATATCTTATAATAATAAATTTGTTTTTTATGGGCAATTTTTACTGTAATTAAGGAGGATTAGTTAAGTTAATGAGATCGAAAGTAAATACTAATTGTATATAAATTTATAGTTATAAACGCAGCTGGGAAGGAATTAAATGTTTTACACGTTTGAGGCAACTTCTTTCTATGTTTGTTGACATTAACTCGTCCGGATCTCAGATCTGATGATTAGATGATAATTTGTGGGAGGGAATAACGGAAAGAGATTCCTTGTAGATATGCCACTAGCCAGAATTAGAGATTTATTTTGTATCTCAAATTAAAAGTCTTCTTTTTCGGCTCCACTACATAATAACTATCAAATTTATAATTTTGGCTCCACTACATATAAGTTAAAAGTCTTCTTTTTCTATAACTTGGTCAGCTACTGTCACATGTGAATGTTTGGTTTTTTTTTATGCTTTGGGTTTTTAATCTAAAAAATATAGTCAATAAGGAAACCCAAAGTCTTTTTCTATTAAAATTCTTCGCCAACTACAGCAGTTTGATTTTTTAATATGCAACATCTAAAGAAAAAAAAAAATATTATTAAAGTGATTGATGCTCTGTGCTTTCCTTTAGTAAGGAAACACAAAGTCTTTTGTTATTAATTCTTGGTCAATCTTCAAATTCAAATAAAGTAAACAGATTATATAATACAAATTCAACATATTTTATTTAATGTATAATATCAAAGCGCAATAATATATCAAATATTGATATAGACATTAGTGCACCAAAAATTAATTTAAAAAAAAAAAACTGTGTATGCATATTTAAGTAAAGGGTAAGGTGTTAATTTATTGTAAATCTTTTATAATATTTAGCATATTACAAGTGTTGGAGTTGACAACTACTTCAACATTCCTACACTCTCAAGCTACAACCTTGAGCTGCTACTTCAATGTTAGTGGGCCAAGTAGATGTACTAGGGGATCTTACATTAGAGTTTGTTTTAGGGATAAGAATCTTAATATCTAAACACATTATTCTTTTATATAAATTATATGAAAAATCATAGTAAAATTCATTTATTGTAATGAGAGAATAGAGATAATATTGAAATAATATTAAACTCTGCTACATCTAGCTCAAATTTGGATAGATGGGGATAAATTGCGCACTTTTTCTCTTTACTATTTTTCTTTATTTGTGAGTTTACATTGATTCCAAACACTCTCTTGATTGTTTCAACAAGAACGAAGCAAAATAAAATACTAAATACTGAGACATGACATATGGCACCAAGAAATAATAAAAACAGACTTTGTATTACCTTATTAAAGTGAATGACGGATAGGGTATTAATTTAATAATTATTAAAAAATTCTAGTAGATTACATGGTTGAAGTATAGTAAAATATGAAATGTTGACATATGGTACTAGCAACTAGCGGACCAAGAATTAATTAGAAACAGACTTTGTTGTTTATTAATAAAGTAATGGAAAGGATATTAATTTATTAATTTTAAAAAATATAGCAGATTACAAAAATCAAAGTACAAGTAAAATAAATGGAACTATCAACATGTGACACTAGTGGATCAAGATCTTAAAAAAAATGACTTGATGTTTCCCTATTAAAAAAATACGTATAGCATATTATAATATTATTATGAAAACCAAAGCACAATAAAAAACCAAATGTTCACATATGTGGAGTAGAAATTATATAATTAATAAAGAAGACTTCTAAATCTTGCAGATGACATCGTAGAACTACTCAAATCTCTTTCCGTGATTTTCTCCTACATATTCGTGTGAAGTCATAACCTAAAGGTCCTTAATTATGTGTTATGTGATAAAATAAAACAGCCCCTTAATTATTTAATTTAAGGGGCTGTTTTGATTTTCTCTCTTTCTTTTGAATTCTTATCTCTCACTCCGTTTAGATTCTTAAAAATAATAATAATAATAATAATAATAATAATAATACCTTTTAATTGTCAAATATGAGATCTAGAAAGGATATATATTGTTAATAAGTATTAAAAGAGCTGGCCTCAACTACTAAAATGCTATTAAAAAGAGATAATACTTCATATACAAATCGTCACATATAAACTAATGTATTTTGAAATGATTTGATGATTAAAGATTAAAAATAAATCAAACGATTAAAAGATATTTTATGACAAACATGCAAAATTATTACTCATTAAAAAACTATAAATCCCATGTGTATTTTGGGTTTCTTGAGCGATCAATAAAATAAATAATGTGATAATATACGAAATAGATGTTAAAAAGGGGTTAAATTGGTTGTTGATGTGGGAACATACAGAATAAAATAAAAATTTGAGAAACCAACTGAAGTAAACATAATTATTATTTCTTTCAAAAATATTAATAATTGAAAGTATATTCTTTGATTCTGAAGCTAAATTCTAAATCTAGTCAAATTTGGTGTTATCAATACAATATTTTATACTTATGACAAACTAAAACTAGTCATATTTTAACAATGATAATTCACAAAAAATAAATAAAATAAGTTTATTCACTTGGGGTATTATCAATTAGGGGACATAGTTTTATGAAAAAGAGAAAAATGATACAAGTTTTAAAACACACAAATAAGAACAATTTGGCTAAGCAAGGCGAGATTGTGGACGTTGATGGCCTTTTGTATTTCTTTCTTTTTTCTAAATTCAAACTATAGAACTAAATTTTTTTTTTTCTATTTAAGTGAACACTAATTAGTCTTCAGTAGTATTTTTTTTTTAAATAGATATAAAACACGGCACTATTGTGTAACACATGGCCTAAGCGGTGTATATAATGCTCTTTTCGTTATGAGATTGAATGGCTTCCTGTCAAAAAGTGTGGAACAACTAGAACACCAGCTACTCTCCAGTGGTTATTGAAATACTTCTTTCGATACTATTATTTTGTAAAATATAAATAAAATGTTCTATAAATAAATAAAAAGTTGTTACATTATTTCACATAAAGTTTCCATTCATGTTAACACTTATTATCATTATTTTTTTAATAAACTCAGTTTCTGATTGTCAATATGTACAAATGCAGCATCCAGAAGTTCTCAAAGGATTAAACATCAACACAGCTTAAGGAAAATGGTTGTTCATGTACTTTTACTTTTAAAGGGCTTTTTTTTTTTTTTGTATGAATCTCCAGTGGTTATTGGAAAACTTCGTTCGATACTATTATTTTGTAAAATATAAATAAAAAGTTCTATAAATAAACATCAACAAAAAGATATGTTTCTCAAACTCTCTGCATGAACAAATAGAAATTATTACAATATTTATGCAAATAGTAATCGAGGAAACTAAAGAATTGGTGATAATTCATGTATTACTTCCAAAATGTTCAAGATTTTCCCATTAAAAAAAAAAAATAGTTTCCTCTAGTTCCCTTTACACAAAAATCCTTCATCCTATTTCTAATTTCTAATACCCTTTTAGCCAAATAACACATCAGCCCCCAGTTTCTTACAATTACTACCAAACCCCTTCCTACTTACTTTCTTGCTGAAGTAATGCTACATTTACACAACTCTTTTACACAATTTTCATTACATCATGATGTGGCATATGTCATAACCACACAAATTCTATTATAATATTAAAAATTCAAAATAATTAAAAATTTGTGTGGTTGTGACATATGACACATCATGATGTAATGAAAATTGTGTAAAAAAATGATGTAAATGTAGCAATATTCTTCTTGCTGTTACCAACTACCAAATAATAGCTGTACTACACGAGCATTCTCCATCATTATATTTATATATAAATAGAAAACAGAGTTCAATACTTATATGCAACAGTCTTATCGTCACTTTGTTGATGTGATAAAATTGTCCAATAAAACAAAGACATGTATTGTTAATTTTCAAAAACCTCCTCTTATGGTAGTGGTTATAGATAAAACATTAAATATACTTATTCATAAATAATAAAGATGGATAAATAAAAAAGAAAATTTGATAAATATGTGATGATAGATACTATACTATTATATCATTAAACCACTCCATTAACAAACTGAGATGGTAAGACTATAATATTTCTCAGTATAAAAGCATTATCCATCATTGTATTTATATATACATTGGAAACAGGGTTCAATACTAAACCTTGAATTACTCGCCATGGCCAAAGGAAACACTAATGCACTTGCTCTTGCTATTCCCATATTTACTGGGGAAAATTATGATGTTTGGAGTATTAAGATGAAGACATATTTTTTGTCCCAAGACTTATGGGACATTGTTAATTATGAAAATTATTTAGAGATCACCGGCTCCACTCTATCTGAAGAATATCAGAAGCAGTTGAAAGAAAGTAAGAAAAATGATGCAGCAGCACTTTTCATCCTTCGACAAGCGGTGGATGATAATATTTTCCGCAAAATTTCTCGTGCTCAGAAGGCGAAAGAAGCATGGGACGCTTTGAAAGAAGAGTTCACAGGCATTCCTCAGGTACGCGCTATCAAACTACAATATGGATCTCTTCTTCATTACAGCTTATAATCACTTCTTCTTCATCGCAGACTATCTCCTTAGCAGTAGGGACAGAGCCGGGTAAGTAGCAGAAAACTAAAATAAATTTTCAGAAGTAAATAAATAATATTCCAACCAACAACCAAAAAAAAAAAAAAAAAAAAAAAAGGTCTGAACAGTTTTCCTTATCTTTTTATTGCAGAGGATTTCAAGAAATACATGCGACTATATAAAGCTATACTCGAAGGCGATCTGATATACGTACGAAGTCTCTGTGATGAGGATGAGAATGCGAGGATTACGGTAAACTTGGACAGCTCTTCATGTAGCTGTTGGGACAGGCGAGGCAAATCATATTGTGGAGTATCTACTGGATCGGATGTCAATGCATCAACTGTTTCTGAAAAATAAAGAAGGTAACACTGTTCTTTCCATTGCTGCAATTGTTGGCAATGTCCAAGCAGCCTGCATGATAATGAAGAAAGATGAAAATCAAACTTTAATTCAAGATTCAAACAAGTCTAAAAGGATAACTTTGATTGAGGCCACTCGACATGGCCAAAAGAAGATGATCAACTATTTATTGCAATTCAGCAACAATTATTTGGACTATGATTCTGCAACACGTTTTACATTGGGCGTTCTTTTAGTAAAGTTGCTTATAACTGCTGAATTTTATGGTGAGTTAATTCTTTCTTTTGCTAACTTTCAATACATGCCGATGAAAGTTTCATTTACTTTATTGAGACGTATTTTCAGTAAATTTCTTAATGTCGAAATTTCAAATTAGTGATCCTAGCTAATAAATTCATGTCGATCATTATGTCTCAGACTTGGCGTTAGACTTGATTAAAAAACATCCCAGTTTAGCGACAATGACATTTTATGGTGGTGAATCTCTGTTGAGTGAAATAACCAAAAAGCCATCAGCATTTCCGAGTGGAAGAACAAAAAGGCTACCGTTTTGGGGATACGTCGGTGTTTCTAAGGGTGAGGATATATACTTCTTTCTGACATCAATGTTATTTTTCTTTTGATTTTGTATTAATAAACAATATTGTTCGACTAATATTCTACAAATGAAGATATTTCAAATGAAAAAGGATTGAAATTTATTTTTTCAAATTCCAAAAGGAGGAACAAACTTATGACTTACAGTACTTTACTCGGTTATGTATACAGTCACTGTCATTGTTGACAGTTGAACCTATTTAATTTGCAGTTACGAACTATACGAAAAAAATAGGAGAGACAAAGTTGATGAGTGATTACAAAGTACTTGAACTTGTCAAACACTTGTGCAAGGTAATTGCAGACGATAGAAACGACTATAGAACAACTTCTTTGATATTAAAGCGACCGCTCCTTTTAGGGGCAGAAATAGGGGTCTGTGAAATTGTGGAAGAGATTATAAAGTCATATCCTGATGCAATCTGGTTTACGAATGAAAAGAATCAAAATCTGTTCCACTTAGCAGTCATGAATCGTCAAGAGAAAGTATTTAAACTCATATATCAAATGACTGATCACAAACATTTGTTATTAATGTCTCAAGACGTCGACAAGAACAACATCTTGCATTTAGCTGGAAAGCTAGCTCCTGAAAATAAACTAAATGTCATTGCTGGTGCAGCTTTTCAAATGCAACGTGAGTTACAGTGGTATAAGGTAAGACTTCTGATATAAACATTGAAATAGCTGCTTTTTGCACTACTGCATGACTAGCGGGGGAGTAAAAAATAAGATATATATATACACACACACACACACGATGTTAAACTAGTTAAACTCGTTAATGAATCTAAGCTTCCTTACACATAATTAATTTATACATTACTAGTGAATGAGCCTTAGATTCAGTTTTTCATCCTCCTAACCAAGTAGACATGTTTTGGGTGATGTTCAAGTCACTTGTCACATCCTACTTATACATTATTAGGGAATGAGTCTAGAATTTAGTTTATAACACTTAAGTCCTCCTAACTTAGTAGACATGGTTTTGGGTTTTATATACATTTTCGTTATTTCTGTTCTTTCATATATAACTATGTTATTTTGTAATTACAAAGTTTATGTTATACAGGAAGTAGAGAACATTGTACCTGCCGAGTGCAAAAACGAAATAAATTGTGTAGGAGAAACTCCGGCAGTGGTATTCCATAAGTCCCATAAGAAACTTGTTACAGAAGGTGAGAAATGGATGAAGGAAGCAGCGACATCATGCATAGTAGCCGCAACAGTGACTGCCACACTAGTTTTTCAAGCAGCGTTCAGTGGAACTAGTGGCTACGATAAATTGAGTGTGTTCATGACATTTGGGTTTTCAGATGCACTCTCCCTGTTCTCATCGATTGCGACCGCCATAATATTCACGTCCATCATCACTGCACGCTACAAACAAGATGATTTTCTCAAGGCCCTTCCCAGAAAGTTCATATTGGGAGTTGTTATCATGTTCATCTCCATAACCTCAATGATGGTAGCGTTTGGCACCACTGTTTATCAGATTTTTTATGAGAAAAAGGCATATTTGATGCTTGGTTTAGTGGGTATTTCAGCCTGTTTGCCCATGCTCTTGTTTGTGGCTTCGCAATTTTCCCTCATATGGCACTTGTTCATTTACGCCTATCGGCCTGGCCTTTTCCGCAAGCCAAGCAAACGTGTCCTCGACCAAGTAATTAGAAAAGTCAGAGAGAAAATGTTAAGTTACTCCCGTTTGATGTAGCATCCTATTTGTTCTCTATAGATATTAAGAAACCCCCCGGTTTGATGTAATAACAAAATTCTTCCACTTCTTAATGAATCTTTAATAGCCCGTTAAAACTTACAATATTATGAGTTTATAGATACTTATAGACTTGCTTTCTAAGATTTATTTTAATACCGATACCTTAAAGATATTAAGATTTTTGTTTTTTCAAAAACTTTAAGAAGATTTTTCTTATTTAATTAAACCTTAATTTTTTTATTGTGATGTGAAAATATTTGTTATTTAATTAAACCTTAATCTTTTTATTGTGATGTGAAAATAATAAGTTTTGAATAGCATTTGGAAAGATTTATTTTTAAGTTTGTTATGTTTTTTGAAATTTTTTAGTTATATATGTGTTTGGCATTTTTATTTTTAAAGTGTTGTTGGATGTATACTTACTAGAATGTATATTTATAATTTTATTCTGTAAATATTTTTACAATTTTAAAATTATATTTCAACTAATTATATTATTGATTAACTTAATAATTAATTATATATTAATTTTAGTAAATATAAAATAAATGTATAATAATTGAAAAATGAAAAAAAAATGTTCATTTATTCTAACAATAAACTTTAAAAAACAAAATTGTTAAACTTTTAGCGTAAGATTTTTTCTTTTCTTTTCTTTTTTGAAATCTCTTTTCAGTGTTTAAAATGACTAAAAGGGACGGATCCAAAATTTTTTGTTAGGGTGGGTCAAAATAAAAACTAATTGTATATTAATATCTTTGTCTATTAATATTTCTGTTAGGTTAAACCAAAATCCAGAAATTATATATATTAATATATTTTTTTTTAATTTGAGGATGGGCCATGGAGTAGCATCTGTCGTTGGGACTAAATAAATAATTATTTATAATTATTCATATAAATTCTTATAAAGTTTTGAGGCTTGAATATATTTAAAGTGTAATGTTAAGAAAAAGGGAGGAAGATCAAACTATGAAAAATTAATGAAATTAAAAAATTAAAAAAAAAAAAAGTAAATTTAAAAGGGGTCAAAGTGTAATACCTAATGAATAAGAGAGGTCAAAATAAAAATAAAATTATCGTGATTCAGCTAAAAGGGAAAAATAATAGTGTCTTAAATGCTAATTCCTACTCTAGAAAATCATTAAACATCCTTTAAATCTTCAAGAGTCTTGACACAATTGCAAAAATTTTGGAGATAGAATAAAAAGGAAAGGAAATAACTAACTTTTGGGTCATTAAGTGATTTGATAGGGACTTTTTGGTGTATTACTTAAAAGGTCATGAGTTCGAATCTTTTTTCAATTACTAATAGGGGTGATCACTAGAACTTTTACTCGACTGATAGTTTTAATATCTTGAAAATTAACTGAGATACGTATAAACTGACCCAGACACCACGATCATTAAAAAAAAAAAAAAAAAATAGATAACAAGGAAATTCATTTTAACGAGCTCAGTAGTCAATACTAATCATTCCTATGTGGATGAGAGGTCGGATGAGCTAAAATATAGCCAACCAGGCCCTTCAAATCAGCCTGTCCAAGTTATTGAAAACTCAAAGAATTGGCCCAATACCAGTGATAAACCATAGGCTGGAGCCTTGCGGAAGACCTAAGCCTGTATATGTGGGTCACAACGCTCACAAGGGTTCAAAGTAGTTATCAACCATCATGGACCTAAACTAGAACAGGAGGACAGTTGATAAACTTGGTCAGCAACCTCTACTGAAGGAGTATTACAGACCTCAATTTTGTGGACTGAGAGAGCAATGTGCAAGTTAAGCTCCACTTCCTTCTGCATACTGCAATAACAATAATTTTCCTCTTTACTCATTGAAGAAGTAATTCTAGAGTTTTGACGAAGCAAATGTAGAGTCGAGATGAATCTCCTCAACATGAGAAATTTTTGACAAATTCTGCCTGCAACTTTCGCTCAGGATCGGAGAATTTTCTATCTTCAATTCTCTTAAGGGCAGTAAGATTCTTCATCCCATTTAGCAGATATGACAATTCTGGGCAACTCACAATATCAAGTTCATGAAGTGCTGTGGGATTTGAAAGCCATTCCGGTAGTGTTTTGATATTTGGACATGCTTCAATCTTCATGTATTCTGAAAGACTTAGCAGAGCCTTGAAGAATCAATTGGGGCAAGTCCACTAGTTCTAGTAACTCATAAATCATGAACACTTGAACATTTCCAATTATGTTAAATTAAAATTAGGATTCCCATTCCTTTCCAAATTGTTTAATTCAGGGATTGGACCTGGTATTAGGACTTCATCCCTAGTTAGGAGAAGGATTCGAACTGATTGTCTTCCGCTGAATATAAACAGGGAATAAGCCCCATGCCACTAACCATGGAAGGGACTGTTCATAGATAAACTCAACCATTTTGTTTGACTAGTCAGAACATCATGCTGTCTTTAATTTAACGGAGAGCATGCTCAATCTGACAAAAGAAATGCATTCTGAATATAAGATACATGATATAAGCAATAGAGATAACCAAACAAACAGTAGATTGGGAAACGTTCCAAAGCATTATCTAATACAAACATGATTAACTGAATCAAGCATAAATAGGGGAAATCACCTTTTCCCCTGGAAGTTTAAAGAAAATACAACACACCCACAGATTTCAAGAAGTGACAAATACACCAAAATAACAATTCAAGAACCAAAAGATTAAAAAAAGAAAAAAGCAGCATCACAATTAGCAGGACTCCGAATCGAAACTTCTTCCACTGGTTGAAGACTTTGCCAGAATCTCTGGGGAAGCTGCAACAGTTGAATAATTCAAGTTACTCAATAAGTAATAGGTCAGAGAAACAAATTTACTCTCTTAAAGGTTATATTATATATCACTTAAAAAAAAAAAAAATAGCTTCTGCAATGAAAAATTCGAGTCATTCGGTGGGCAGCATGGAGCAAAGGAAAGTGTGGCATACTATATATTCAAGACCATTAAGTATTTAAAAAGAAGTCTCAATTCATCCTATCTCATCGATTTGGGATATATCGATCAATTATGATTCTTTCGTTTTTTCTACTGATTTTTTTTCGAGATGTGTAAAATCAATAATATCGATCAAATACAAATAATAAAATCAAAATTATTAATTAATATAGAATTTATAACATCAAGAAAATCTGTGTGAAAGGATTTATGAATTTATATGTTACTTACAAATAATCATATTTCTCCGATGAATTAAAAAGCCTACAGAAACAAAATTGTACTAGGAAACTACATAAACAAAACATGAAATTTATCGTCTATCAAAGTATATATATTTCTAATTTGTAGTAGATGACAATAATATAAAGACTTTTCATCGTAGCTATTTATCAAATATTGGATAAAACTTTCCATTTACGGCAGCATAAAAAAATAGAGTTATTGCATTGATAACATTATAAAGAGTTAGAGAGAAATTTTCACATACCTGGCTATTTATTCATTAGTCAATTCATCAAAGAAGCTATCATGGAATCCAGTTGAATCTCCAGCACATGAGAAATTTCCGGCAAATTCTTTCTGCAGCTTTTACTCAGCGTAGGACAATTTTGTATCTTCAATTCTCTAAGGTTGGTGAGGTTCTGCATCCCGTCTGGCAGAGATGACAGTTCTGGGCAACTTAAAATCTCAAGTTTTTTAAGTGCTTTGAGACTCGCAAGCCATGGTGGTAATTCTTTGAGCTTTGGACATGCTTCAATCCGCAGGTACTCTAGAGTGTCAGTCCAGCGGTTGGAGTCGCCGCTTTGCGAGTCCGTCTTGCTCAAGTTGGGGTCTTCGCCTTGCAAATCTATCTTCAGATTAATCTTCGGACAACTGTGTATCACCAGCTTCTTCAATCCTTTCAGATCTTTTATATTGTATGGCAATGAGTTCGAGCTATCACAACCTTGCAAAACCAATGTTCGGAGGCCGGTGAAACTTTGCATCCATTCTCCAATCTCTTTTATAGTTATTTCCAAATATCTAAGACTGGTCATCTTCTGCATGTTGTGAGATAACTTCTGAAGATTTGAACAACCAAGAAGTATTAAGGTTTGTAAATTCAGAAGTTTAGAAATATGCTCAGGAATTTCCTTCAAAATTAAATTCCAAGATAAGTCTAGACATCTCAAATGTATCAATGCACCAATAGAAGCTGGCAACACTTCAAATTGTAGACCACTGAAGCATAGCAACCTGAGGTACTTAAAATTGGATATCCATGTATTAAGGAAGGCCGTAGTAACGTGCTCAGATAGTATACTTTGCATGATGATGGTCCGCAATTTCTTGGAAATAGATGGAACTACTTGACCAGAATACTCAATGTCGAGAAATGACAAATGTCGAGCATTTTCTTTATTTTTTTGGAATCTGAGATCTACCACTTTGCACTCTGTTTCAGCTACTTTGAGGACAAGATCATGTACAAAGTCATGCATCTGAAATGTAAAAAAGTAACCATGATATTCAACATCTTGAAAAAAACATCTAGAACTTAATTCCTTCAAATATTGCAACCCAACACCTTCCAACTCTTCATTTTCATTATGAGTAGCAAGAAAACCTTGCGCCATCCAATGACAGATCAGATAATTACTGTTGAAGCAATAAGCCTTAGGAAATAAGGAACAATATGCCAAACATCTTCGCAAATGGGATGGCAAATGAGCGTAACTTAATGGCAACGCAAATTGGAGGACGCCCATAAACTCTTGACTCCATCCTTCGTCATCTTTAATTAGCAACCAATCAGACTTCTCTCTGTTTTGATGAAGTAGGGTTCCTAAAATTTTCACAGCGAAAGGATTGCCATCACATTTTCCCACAATTTCAACCCCAATTTTAATGAGGTCTTTATCTGCGTTGTTTTCATCTGTAAAAGCCGCCGATTTCTTAAACAACAACATAGAATCTTTTTGGGAAAGGCCTTCTAAAACAGACATGTCAACCGCCCCCATTACTTTCGCTACTTGATTACTACGAGTAGTAACCACAATTTTGCTCCCATTGGGTTTCTGCGTCAATAAGTTTTTGAATTTGTCCCATTTATCATAATTTTCATTCCACACATCATCCAAGACTAACAAAAATTTCTTACCACCCAATTCATCCAGCAAGCGATCTTCTAACTCATTGACGGCTAATCCAGCTTGATTTTGACCAGTTGCAGAAGTACAAATTTCTTTCATCAAAGAAATTATATCAAAGTCCCCAGGTACATGTACCCACATCTTTAGATCAAAGAGTTCGTCTACCGTTTTGTCACTATACACCAATTTGGCTAGAGTGGTTTTTCCAATACCTGCACCTCCAACTATGGCGATGACAGAGACATTTTCACCTTCATTTTTTGGTTGCTTCAAAAAGTTCATAATTTTTTCCTTATCAGCGTCTCTCCCGAAAACTTCTGAAGCACCAACACAGGTGTGATTTATCATCGTCTTCCTCAAATTATCCCTCCAAACCTCACGCTTATTCTGACCACTTTTAGGCTCAACAGCAGCTACTATTTTATTTAACTTTTTTATAATATGATCGAGTTTTCTACTTTTCTTAACAGAAGGAATAGGTGGCCATCTCACAGTGAATCTACTTACCTTCGATTCTTTGTTCGATGGTTTCTCCAATTCACACTCCACTTCATCCACCATATCCTCAGCATCATACAACTGATCTGAAAGCTGTTCAAGGTCTTCCTGCAGCACGGGGTTCTGTGCCTGCTTTTCCTCGGCATTCAAGAGGTTGTCTTTGATTTTCAACAAGGTTTCTTCGAGCTCCTTTATTTCTTCTGGAATACGCCACGACGGCCTCTTTTCTTTTTTGGAATTAAGAAAGGCTATCTTTGACAAAATGTTAGTGGTAATGGTCGATGGAAATGATTCCGCCATGTTCTTTGAGAGGGAGGAAACAGAAGGGTTCAAGTTTCTTTTTCAATGAAAACAAAGGAGAGAAAAAAAAAAAAGAAGAAGAATAGTTTGGAAAATCAGACTCTCTTGTTAGATGTCTTCATGTTACAAATACAATATATTACCCTTTTGTTTTCATCTCTTAATGATTTAATTTCTCATAGTTAAAGTTTTTTTAATGTATAAGAGGGAAAAATTAATTTAGAAGGAAAAAATTTGTTACCATATGGTGTCTGATATTTTATCAATAAATGATTCTTATATTGTACAGATTCATTCACAAAAAATAAATATAATTAAATATCATTTATTATGAGCCATGGTGGATCAGCTAAGTGAAGTGGCTGTTATTTTTATATTGTTGTTATTATTTGAGTCTACATTTGAGTAACTTGAGACCTTTAGTTTACCCAATGGGCGAGTGGCTCTACTTGAACTCATATCCTCACTACGAATAAAAAGTACAAATTGGCCGATAAAACCAGACCCTTGCTTAGTGTGGAATAGGCCTGCAATCAAACCAAACACGAACAAACAGGCCCGTTCGAAACTCGTTCAATAAGCATGTTCGATTGTTTAAGTTCGTGTTCGAACTCGATCGAACACAAGATGTCTGTTCGTGTTCGTTCGATTAACAAAAGGCTTGTTCATGTTTGTTCGTAACTCGTTCGTGTTCGTTCGACTAACTCGTAAATACCTGTTCGAATAACTCATTCGATAATTTGTAAATATCTGTTCGAATAACTCATTTGACAACTTGTAAATACATGTTCGAATAACTCGTTCGAATATCTGTTCGAATAAAAAATATACATCAACTTTCCAATTCATGCTCTAAAAAACAAATATATACAACAATTTATAATTCATACCCATTTAATTCTATATTTGAAAATAAATCAACTCTCTATCTATATTTATATTTTAAATAAATAAATAAAAACTCAGTAAATTAAAATAACTAACCATCATAAATAATAAAACTTCGAAATAAATTAAACAGAACAATAAACCGTTCAAAACAAATTTGATTCCATATCAAACATGACACAAACAAAAAGAATTTGTATTTTGCATAGATATTACATTACAACCAAAATTATAGGATATCATATATTTATTATCATTACATAAATTATCATAAATATTTAAAATGTTTACATATATATTTTGTATCAACACTCATAAATTCATAGTGAAATGAGAGTCTATTATAATATATGATCAATACATATGTGTGATTAATTTGTTATATATAATGTGCAACTGTGTATATACAAAATTATTATCATATATGTTATGAAATTACCAAAATTATAGGTTATCATATATTTATTATCATTACATAAATTATCATAAATATTTAAAATGTTTACATATAAATTTTGTATCAACACCCATAAATTTATAGTGGAATGAAAGTATATTGTAATATATGATCTATACATATGTGTGATTAATTTGTTATATATATATATATATATATATATATATATATATATATTAATCATAGGTTAAATATGTTAAATATGTTATTAAATTATATATATATTATCATTACTGTCTACATATATATTTTGTATCAACACTTATAAATTCATTAATGGTATGAGAGTTTATTGTAATATATGATCAATACAAATGTGTGATTAATTTAGGTTTAATTAAACTATTATGTTATTAAATTTGTTATGCTACACATCACTTGATTATACAATATGTTATGTTCATAAATTTATTATATTTAATTAAGCTATTATATTATTAAATTTGTCATGTTATATATCACTTAATTATACAATATGTTATATTCATCAATTTACCATATTATATTTAACTAAGCTATTATATTATTAAATTTATTATGCTATACATCACTTGATTATACAATATGTTATGTTTATCAATTTATCATACTATATTTATTATTTATTAATTGAAATGTTATCTTATAATATTTAATTATTGATTACATTTGGAAAAATATGAAACTATTATGTTATTGGATTTACTATGTTATATATCACCTGATTACATAATCTATTATGTTATTAAATTTATCATGTTATGTATCATAATAATTTATTACTTTTTAATTAAAATGTTATATACTTATATATTTAATTATTGATGACATTTAGAAAAAAAAAATCTAAACATATTATATATATAAGAAAAACAAAGTATCATAATATTTTATTATTGATTACCATTAAAAAAAATTCATCCAAACTAAATCAAACATAATATAAAAATGAAAAAAAATATATAAATTATAATATGCATACCATGTTTTTCGAACATACACGTCAACCTTAACTTTTCAAGCATAACATAAGGTATATATGCATATGGTTTTTGAAAGAGTTTTTTTGTTCATGCTGCATTAGATTTGGAAAATTCTAAAGTTAACCAATATGTTGAGTTTTATATTAATGTTAGACCGGTCGTCACGGTCACAAAATTAAACCTAAGTATCGTAGTTAGCGGTAAGCAGGGTCGAATCCACAGAGAGCAAGACTAACGACCTAATGTATATTTGAGTTAACGAAAGAGAAATTGGCAAAATGATTGATTAAAACTAAAGGAAACTAATTACTTGCAGGAAATTAAAAGCATTAAATAAATTGCTAACTAAAACATAATATTAAAAGCGTTGTCGCTACGGGTTCGGTTTGACTCAAGACCAACTGTCGCAATTCCTCTCCTCGCTCTTCAATTTCCTAATCCTACAAGGCTAGGCAAATCAATAGAAATATCTCCCGGCAATCTAGGCATAATCTATCATGTCTCCTCGTCGTCTTAGATACAGATCGATTGGTTAAAGACTATCATTGACTAACCGAAAAATGCTAAACCCTTAAACACCACTAGTTGGTACAATGTTAACAAGTACAACCTATCAACCTGTATTATCCAATCAACTAATTACACAATGAATGCATTCCTAGTAGAAATGGTATTAAACGCTACTACAACTTGATTGCAATCAGTACCGAAGCAATTTAAAGTCATAATCAACATTCAATAATCTCAAACCAACATTCAATTATGCGAAAAGTTATATATCAATAAACGTTCTCAATTATTATCAATTCAACAAACGAAATGGAAACAAATATAATCTGAATACAAGAAACTTAACCAAATATCCAACATTCGGGCTCATCCAACTAGTCGAGAGCTAATGAGGAGATCAGTGGAGTCAATCTCGATCTCGCCTACACCGTAACAGACAACCGGGAGCTTAGTCGCTCATGGTGGTGATGACGGAGGACGAAACGGCGGAAACGGAGCTGACCATGGCGGAGAGGAGGTAACCGACAGTGATATGATGCGAAGAAGGGGCGAAAACGCTTAACGGATAGCCCGTAATACTAACAGCCGCTGTTCGCCGGAAAACGTTAATTTTCCGGCGGGTCTCCAAAAAACGGTGACGGAAATGGGATCCGAAGGTACCGATGGAAAGCTCTGGTGATGGGGAGTTCAGATCAGGTCCCTGGGGAGGTGAGAAGTCGACGTAAATGAGCAGGATCTCGGCCTCCCGGAAGATGAAGAGTCGTATGAGGCAGGATCGCTGGAAGATGAAGAGTTGCGGTGGCTAAATCGCGGATTCCGGCGGTTTTCGCGGCGGCTGAAGCTAGGGAAGTGTAGATCCGGCTGTGGGGAAGGGAGACGACCCTTGGGGAGCTGAATCGTTGCCAGAAAACGGCCAAAACTGGCCGGGAAGATGAAACGACGCGGTGGTGGAAGGCGAAGCGTCGCGGTGTTGTGTGGCGTTTCACGGTGGCGGCTTGTGGTGGCTGATGATGGATCGATGCATGGGGAGATGAATCGTTGTCGGAGAGAGACGAAGGGTCACCGAAAAACTGGGTGAACAGCCTCCCTGGAAAACGCGATCTGCACTTTTCTTTTATAGAACAATTTCTAAAATATTGTTTAGTCCCTACACAATTGAAAAGTGACAAAATCAGCCCTTTAAAACATGACATTTTACCCCCTAAACAACATAAATGAGACAAAATTACCCTTAATCCATAAACCACAACCTAATATCAACTTATATACTTTCCAAAATCATTCCAAACACGTTAAATTCATAAGAAAAATATTAGGAAGCGATTTTCGTGAATAAATTCATAAATTCTTTAATTATCTCAATATACTTCAATTTAATTACACATGGGGTATTTTTATCACCAAAATAGAGTCACTTTCATGATTCTAACAATTAACATCCGTTTATTATTATTATTATTATTATTACTAGTTTATTATGCAGGAATATTACCCTGTATAATTTTGTGCACCTCTTACAGGTGTAATTACAATAAACCCCCAAAAGTTCCGGTACTATAGCGAATCAAACACTTGCTAGCTGTTATAATTGGACCATAGTATCTCTTCCTTCTAAGGACGAGTTTGAGGTTTTTGTAGCTTTTTCAATAGTTATTGATTTCATAATCTATAATCTAAAAAATAGTGGACACCATTAAGTCAGAACTCATTTTCATCTGGGTTTGCGCCTTTAAGGAAGTCCATCGTGGTTAGAATCGAATCAAAGAATGAGTATTGTTGTGGAGGAAGAGGAATTATGTAGTGAAATGAGCGACAAACAGCACAAAGGCAAAGGATACGGAGTCATAGAGGGAGAATTTACGCAATGGAGAAGAGAAGGTCTTCAGAAACACTACTCCAATAGGGTTTGATTTTGGCCATGCCAAAGAAGAAGCACGAGGATGAACACTACTAAATGGAAGAGAAAGCTAGGTTTCCCTCAAATTTTCACTTGCAAACTCGTGTTTGTAAAGAAGATTCAGCTCATCCTTCATGTAGAATATTTTCATGTAGTTTAATTTATGAAACAATGCAGCTGGTTTTCCCACCAATTGAGGGGGAATATTCTTCCTCTGACCTTTATTATCCTCTGGATTTGTCTAATGTCAACTACAAATGCTGCACCTTTCAACAAGTCAGAGTTCTCAATTCATAATAATTTTGTCTTTTTAGCAAATTCTTTATACATCAACATCCGAGATTTAAATACAAACAAGTACTACACAAAATGATAAATAGCAAGCACCAGTAGCTAATTAAGTATCCAATTTGTGATGTTCATATTACCATTCCATGCTTGTCAACCAACACTCAAAACCTATCCTAACCACAACAAAAATCCACGGTCACCATGCTACCTTCTTTAACAATCAAGTCATCAACCTTGGAATGTTTCTCTCACAATTATCTCCGCTGCCTCTTCTCTGTTTCTCCTCACCAGCACCGGCCATAAGCTCTTGCCTGTCCCTCAAGTTAACAGCCATATATACATACACACATCAGCCATTTTCACTTCCAAAGAATGCAGAATTCAGACCAAATGCTCTACAAATAAGTATTACAAAAACACAAAACTATACTCTGTTTTTTACACATTAAGAGTACCAATCATCCATTCTTTTAAGCTTTTAGGTGAATGTCTGTATTTAAGGATATCTAATATACTCTTCTACTTCGGATAGATAAGAAACTATATAGCTAAATCAAGCATCAGTAACATTTTTTTTCCTACTATACTCATAGTCTTAAATGAATTAGCAACACCTTTTGTAAATAGGGTCATTGACACAAGTTTGCATTAGAAATTTAACATTTACTATTTAACATAATCTACTGAGTTAACTGTAAAGCATGATGCCGGGAGTGGACTTGCATAACTCCTGGAATCAAATTCTAAGGTATACAGAATCCATCGTAACACAGAGAATTAAACAAATAAAAGATCATATTAAGCATGAAGAAGGTATTAGGACACAGATACAGAAGATAATGAAAAATAAAGGACACTGTTCAAACAATGAATTATCAGACTTAATTAGCTCTTGACATTTCTAACAAATTTTAATATTTCTAAAAACTACAGGTGGAGAAAAATCAGAAACAGAGCATATTAGTTAAGACACACAAATTTGCTAAAGAATTATCTAATTCCATTTCTTTTCCAGAGTAATGAAGATAAAGCCACACAAAGAAAGTGCTAATCAAGATACATTCTCAATTCTAATTGAAACAACTAGAACAAAGAAACAGCTAATTCAACCAAGCTTGTAGAGATCAGAAAAAGTTTAAATAGCCTCGAAAAACTGAGATATGCCCAATTGCACCATCATAAGAGTCCCAAATCCAACAATCATTTCCAGGGTAATGATCATCTGAGCTATCAGCTGCATAATAAACGCAATCCCTTCTAAATCCCGACAACTCTTTCACCGAAACAGAAAACGAACAACTAATGACACCCACAAATATCTTCGAAGTCTAATCCATCCATCCACCACCTGAACCCACCTCCCTTTCTTGTCATTAAGCTTAAAAACTTCGATATATTACTGATCTTCATCATCATTGTACTGTTGGCATTTATTAACCCAAAAAAAAAAAAATCCTTAAATGACCCCACCAAGTATACCATCGAAAATCTCCAAGTCAACCGTAGGTCTACCACAACTTGAGTACCAATCAAAGATTTAGAATCCACAGTTACAGTACCACCATTGGAGAACAAAACATAAAACTTGTAACTATGATAAATAGTATCCGCAAAATACTCATGAAACAGAAGTCCTATGTCTACATTTCTCCACATTCCCAGTTTCCTTTCACAAACACATCTACCCATAACAGAAGAATCAACATCATGCTCATCGAGAAATGAAGAAATTACCACTTTTGTAAAGGGATGCAACAGCTGAGTCAAGTTCATATTGATTTACCAATTTCCGTTACCCAATAATCCAATAAATTTAAAGACTCTGGTCACTTCTCGGATAAGTTTTTAAAATCTTCAGTAATCATTGGGTCAGGATTCGGACTCTACCTGAGTTTAACTCTTGGACTCTGACCACCCACGTTTGAGGAGTTTCTTCGTCCTGGGTATTGGAGATTCTGTTGAGGGGCTCGATGGAGTACATAGTGGAATCCCTGAGGTTAAGACGTCATTTTCGATAAAGTTCGGGTCTTTGAGGAAGTCGGTGGTGATTAGAATGGCGGGTGGGAATGGGTAATGTTTTTAAGGAAGAGGAATAGTGGAGCGAAATGAGCGACAAGCGGCGCGCAACGAAGGATATCGATTCGTGCGGGGAGAAGTTTGACAATGGAGAAGAGGACGTCTTTACAAAGTCTACCCCAATCGAGTTCAATTCCGGCCATGGCAAGGGAAGAACGGGGGAAAGAAGATTTAATCAAAGAGAAGGTTGGGTCATTATTGAAATAGTGTCTTTATTGGGATTTAATTTTTGAGAAACTCAGGGGTGTCTTTGTAAACATTATGAGTTTTAACGAGTGATAAACTTAATATTTTGAAAACTCTGGGGTAAAATTAATACTTACTCAAACCTTAGAGGAGGTAATCAAATTACCCTTATTCTAAAAGAATAGGAGTGACTTCTTTCCCTTTCGCTCTCGCCCTATTTCGTCTAAGAAATTGGGGGGAAAAGAAATGCCACTGGCGAAACCACAGTCTTCTGATGCCAAAATCATCGCTTACGTCGACATGGACTGCTTGGACGTTCAAGGTCCTTCCAATTCTCTCTCTTTTTTTCTTTTTCTTTTTTGTATTTAAATGGATGTATAATTGAGAAAATCACTGTTTGTTTTGAGTTCGATGAAATTTTGATGATTTCTAGAGAATAATTTCATTGTTTAGGAGTAAATTTTGGCTTTTCGTTGTGTATTTTTATTTGAATTAAATTTTGTTTGTGAAGTGACGTGTGTCGGACAAGAGAAAAAATAAGCAGCAGAATAGGGATAGCCATTAGATATGCTATAGCGTTGCGGCTCGAATCCAGGATGAAACAACTCATATTTCAGTTAAAATCTTTGAACAACTAAACTTCCAAATAAAATCCTAATTAAAATTAGAAAACCAAATAAGAAAAAGGAAAATAATCTAAAATCCTAGTTTTGGAAAATCTGTCCTACATCAGAAAAGATAGGAATAATGTTATGGATGGTTGAATAATTGGAAAAAGAGACTAGTTTTTGAAGATTGAGGATTAGTTATTGCATTTGACTTGTAAGAATTGCTACTGATAGTGATAGTGATAGTGAAGTTACAGTATTGAAGGTGTATTTTTTATCTTTGGATTCTAATAGTGATGATTTACTTGGTTTTTCAGAAAATGCTTTTCTGTTTGAAAACTTATATGTCTTTCTGTTCACATTTCCTTGCATTAGTTTTGCTGTCGTTTGTTCTGCTCTGAAAATGTGATATTTTCAATGCAATGGAGCAGAGAAAGCAACTACATTTAAAGGGTTTACCTTCTGCTGTGGTACAGTACAATGAGTGGAAAGATGGGGACCTGATAGCTGTTAGCTTTGAGGCCCGGAAATATGGTGTAAAGTGGTAAGTAAGTTTTAGTTACTTTCTGAGGAACTTTTTATTTGGTGACAAAATAATTTCCAGAAATGCATTAGATTTAGATATCTCATGCATGATTTTCAGTCCAATGAGAGGAATGAAGCAGAGGAAGTTTGTCCACAAATGAGCTAGTCCAAGTCCCTGTAGCCCGTGGTAAAGCTGATCTGATTACATACCAGAATGCATTGTGGGTTCAGAGGTATATGGATTTAAGATGCAATTTGAATGGATCATTAAATTTTATTAAAAAGTTTATCTTATGACAACTTTGATCAAATTTGCAGTCCTTTCTTTCAAGGAAGGGTCGTTGTGAGGGGGCTTCTATTGATAAAGTGTATCTCGATCTTACTGATGCTGCAGAAGCTATGCTAGCAGAAACTCCTCTAGAGAGGTTGGAAGTGGCAGATGAGGAAGTTCTTAGACCACAAATGTTGGGGCTTAGAAGTGAGGTAAAAGATCCTGCTTTTCCATTTTCTGTAATATTTCATGAATGAATAAACTTGATGACAGCTGGATACAGATCTTTAGACATATGGTTTCAGTACAAATATCTCAAAGCATAAGTTATTTAGTGAAAACTTTGCACTCTAGTTGATACTTGTATACGTAGGCTTTAAAACATAAACACCCTTTAGGTTTAATGTAAGTAACAGTCAGACCCAGAGCTTTAAACAAGTGACATTACAAGCCCAAACATTATAATATAATGATATTTACATACAAAAGTAACTGTCATTAGCTTAATCTATAGATGAAGGGGTAAAGTTGAAAATGCTTTAAAATTTAATTATATATTAAAAACAATGGTTTATCTTTTTTGTATCATATGATAGCAAATTAATCATGGCTAACTAAGGGACAAAGTAAACAAATAATTTATCTAATAAAGTACGGCTATCTATATATATTTTTTTTAAGATTTTTTATTATATTTCTTAATTTTATAATTTGCATCTTTTTTATTATTAATTTTAATTATTATATCATTGAAAAAATTTGTAATTAAAAAGTTCTTTTTTTCTAAATAAAGTACTCATTATTTAATTTAGTTGGATAAACAATATTTTTTGTGAAATTATTTTTTGGATTTTTATATTATTTGGATAAAAAACTCCCCTTCAAACTAAACAAGCAATTTGGACAGGCCCAAGGGCTCAACCAAAAAAAGGTCAAGAGACAAAAGGATATACAATCCTCTACAAGCAAAGCCCCCCCCAAAAAAACCAGGCCTTAGCAAAATAAAAGCAAAACTTTAGGAGCTATACAAGCAACAAAGTACAAGCCCAAACAGACCCCGCCACTGCCAGCACATGGCCCAAGAAGAATGAAAAGCCATCACTAACAGGACCAAAACAGAGAACTACACCAAACCGGCCCAGGATTTTTTATATTTATTATAACTAATTATTGTTTTGTTTTGTTTTTTTTTATAATCAGATAAAACAAAAGAGTCTTTTTGTCAGATTTTGTTTGTTAGATAGGTTAACGGTGGATATTTTTGGATAAAAATGTTACTATATTATAATGTTTGGGCGTGTAATATCACTTGTTTAGACCTCTAGGTCTAACTGTCACTTTCACTAAACCTTACAGGTGTTTATGTTTTAAAGTTTGTGTACATATATGGAGTGTGGTGGGGATTCACCCTCTGTTCAATATCTGAAGGTTTAGAATGTTTGACCCAGAAAAAAGTACTGAATAAAAAACTCTGTAATTTTACACTAGTTTTAGATTATTTATTTTTTATTTTGCCCCAGGGGATTCGTACAGGGAGAGTCACTATTGTTGCAGATATATGATTCTTTAGCACTAGCTAAAATCATATAATTATGCTTTAACATGGATATTAAATTTTTTGCAGAATTTTGGTGAAATCACGCTCTCTCTTTTCTCATGGTGCAAACTTTTACCTTAGATCTCACCTACTATGACGTAGAACTTCTCATGAGCCCTCAGGGAGAACTTAAGAATTTGTTTGGCAAGAGGAATCAGTGGTGAAGAAGTTCAGGCACGCCTTCTCCCCAAAAGCCATGGTTCTGAGAAGTCATTTTCTGGTCTTCAGGCTTTAAAGACGGTTCCTTCTGTAAGAATTTCTTTCTTAACCAAATGAATTGTTCTTTTGAATTTTGTAGATTGGAAATAATTCTAAAGCATCATCGAGGGCAAAGATGATTCAAATGAATCAAGATTTAAAATAAAATCTCTTTGCACCATATAATACAAAGAAAAATATATATATATATTAATAATAATAAAATAAAAAATTAAAGAAGGCAAAACTGAAAACAGTTAAACATGAAGGAATCTGAATTGAAACAGATGAAATAATTCATGAATGGTTCCTTCACTAGCATCTGGAGCCGAAAACTTTGACAGAATCCCTAAGACGGCTGCAACAAGTTGAACAACACAAGCAATTAAAAATTGCAGAAAGTTCTAATTTCTTCAGACTGCAATAAAAATAATTTTCCAGGCTTATAAAAATGAATATAAGTAGGGAGATTGACACATACCTCTTTATTAATTGATGAAGTAATTGTAGAGTTTTGATGAAGCAATTGTAGAGTCGAGATGAATCTCCTTAACATGAGAAATTTTTGGCCAATTCTGCCTGCAGCTCTCACTCAGGATAGGAGAATTTTGTATCTTCAATTCTCTAAGAGAAGTGAGGTTCTTCATCCCATTTGGCAGACATGACAATTCTGGACAACTTCCAATTTCAAGTTTCTGTAGTGCTGTGAGATTTGTAAGCCATTCCGGCAGTGCTTTCAGGTTTGGACATGCTTCAATCTTCATGTACTCTAAAGTTTTTGCAGAGCCTTGAAGAATCAATTGGGGCAAGTCCACTAGTTCCAGCAATCCACTTATCATGAACACTTTAACATTCAAGCAATGTTCTTCTTCCTCCCCTTGTAAGTCCATCTTCAGATTAAGCTCCGGACAGTTGTATATCACCAGCTTCTCCAGTCTCTTCAGATGTTTTATACCACAAGGGAGCGAGATCAAGCTGTAACAACCCTGCAGAATCAATGTCTTGAGGCTGCTGAGACTCTGCATTTTGTCAGGCAAAGTTACCAGATGGTGGCAGTCGCTTAAGCGCAAATGTCGAAGAGAACTCAAACATTCAATTCCGTTTTGTGGTAGACGCCTCTCCTTCGTAGTGATTTCCAGATATTTGAGGTTGATCATGTTCTGCATATTGCTGGGTAACTTCTTCAGGCCTGAACATCCACGAAGTCTCAAAGTTTGCAACATATAGAGCTTCGAAATTGACTCCGGAAGCTCCTCTATAATCGAGTTCGATGATAAGTCAAGACATCTCAAATGTTTCAATGAAGAGACCGAGTCTGGCAGCTCCTCAAATCGAAGACCATTTAAGCAGAACAGTCGGAGGTATTTAGAATTCGATATGCAATTACCAACGAAGGATTGAGTAACATTCTTGGATTGTAAACTCGGAAAAAGAATGGTCCGAGTGGCTCTTAAGCTCTTCAAGAGCTCTGCAACTTTCTCAGAATGTTGAGTGTCAATAAATGAAAAATGTCGAACAATTTGGGCAATATGCTTGGGTGCTAGACTATCCCTTGAGCATTCTCTTGGTGTCACGGATATTGCAAGATCGTGCATAAGGTCATGCATTTTAAAGGTCAAGCAATAACCATTATCTTCAATATCCTGAAAGAAACACCTTGAAAATAACTCCTTCAAGTACCGCAACCCAACATCTTCCAGCTCTTCGTTTTCATTAGGGGATGCAAGAAAACCAAGCGCCATCCAGTAATGAACCAGATAATTGCTGTCAAAACGGTAACCCTTTGGAAACAATGAACAATAAGCAAAACACCGTTGCAAGTGACATGGCAGATGATCATAACATAGTTTCAAGCACGGTAGGATGTCACCTTTCCCTTGTTCTAGTAGACTTAATCTGTCAGAATCTTTTATCAACAACCAATCATGTTTATACGTATTCTGATAAAGCACACTCCCTAAAGTTCTCACTACCAAAGGAATCCCTCCACAATTTCTCACAATTTCGTCTCCAATTTTAACGAGGTTTGGATAATTTTTCTCCACCCCTTCTCTAAACGCCCATTTCGCAAACAACGACATAGAATCCTCATGGGAAAGACCTTTCAAGACATACGCGGGAACAGAACCCATTGTCGAGGCAACTTGGTTACTACATGTAGTAACCATAATTTTACTTCCACTAGCACAATCCATCAATAATTCCCTCAAATCATTCCAATTAACATGACTTTCAGACCGTACATCATCTAAGACGAGAAAAAACTTCTTTCCATTTGCAGAAGTGGACACTTCTTTCATCAATTTACTGACGTCGAAGTCATCAGATACACACACCCACATCCTTAGTTCGAACTGTTTATCCACCCTTTCGTCCCTATACACCATTTTCGCAAGCGTACTTTTCCCGATACCTCGGATTCCAACTATAGGAATGACCAAGAAACTTTCAACCTGATCACATGGTTGCATCAAAAGGTTTACCATGTTTTCTTTATCACCCTCCCTACCAAGAACATCATTGGCATTGTCAAACGAGTTCCTTGAAAAGACTCGTCTAACGTCAGTACGCTCGTTAAGATTAAATTTAGACACACTAGCTTCAACCTCATCTAGTCTCTTCCTAATCTCCTTGATTTTAGGACTCAATTTGGACTGAAAGCTTGAGAAGAAGGAGCTTACCTTTGGCTTCTCCACTTGCCTCCTCGAAGCTTCGTACTCGAATTCATCCAACACATCCTCCGCATCGTAAAGGACGTATTTGAGCTTCCAGAGCCAGAAACGGAGCTCGTGGTTATGCGTTTGTTGTTCCTCGGCATCCAGAAGCACAGCTTTGATGGTGGACAAGGTTGCTTCTAGCTTTCTCAAATCGGGTTCGAGAGTACCCGAAGACGAGCTATGTTCTTTGGAGGCAAGGGAGCTTAACTTGATCAAAAGGTTCGTTGAAAAGCTGAATAGAAACGATTCCGCCATGGTGAGATGAAGCAAAACAGAGGGAGATCTGAGCTAGCTGATATTTCTAAAGGAGTGTTACGTCAATGTTTAAGTTATGTAATGGAGAAAGAAAAATTCAATTTCAACCCCTATCTATGATATAGAAACGCCTCACGCTCTTATTTTCAGAAACTAACAGTATTTCCCCTTCTTCTGTTAACTTTAGGTGGCTTTCATTATTGTACTTAGTGTTTTTGTGTTAAATAATGAAATTTGAAACAAGAAGTTTGATTTTGTATTTTCAAAAATTATAAATTCATTATTATCATTTTCTAAAATATTTATTTAGAAATTTGAAAAAAAATGAAAACTTTGAAATATTGTGCTAAAGTCCATACTTAATAAAAAAAAAAACCAATTTTTTTTGTTTCCTATATTTTTAAGTATTTTCATTATCCATAAATTTCTTCTTTTTCATGTTTTCTGTTTTAGAAAGCGTATATGATAAAAAAATGAAACGATAATGAACATGACCAAAACTTCTAACACTCCTAAAACTATTGCTCCTAATATTCAAAATGAGACATTAAAATTAACTAAATAAGGGATGAAATTTTTAAATTTTGACTCCCAATTTTCAAAATTGGACGCTAAATTAACAACAACAAAAGGGTGATATTGTTAGTTTTTGAAACTAGAGGGGTGAGAGAGGGAGTGAGGAAAGTTCCTCAAAGTTGACGCTGAATATTGAACGTTGAATAAGAAATAATACGAGTTGAAATTTAGAATGAGGATCTGTGGAAAAGTCAACATTTACTGGCTACAACAACCTCATTGCGGGCATATTAGTCAAAGTATTTATTTATCAATTACGTCTCTCACATCACATGCTTCAAAGAATTCGGTGGTCTCTGAAGTCTAGAATTACTCTTCACACCTAATTTTCTTGTCATCTTTTCAATTTATTAAATCATAGAGTTTGAAGAAATTTATCATTCATTTTCTAGAAGTTTTATCACTGTTTGTGTGAAACTAATTTTAATTTATTTTTTTTTTTTTTTTGTGATTGAGGGTGTCCAAATCAACTTACATGATCTAAATTAATCACCCAAGGTCCTGATGGTAACGACTGGGTAAGTTCTTCAATGGTCACCTCTATTAGGATTTGTGGAAACTCGAACTTATAAGTGTATGAAATCTTCTTTTGTTTTTTTACCATTAAGGCATCAAGTGGTGGTTAAAAAAAAAAAAAAAAAAAAAATCCAATAATCAAGCCTTTCATGGCTTTTATTATAGTGCTTGAATCTTGATATTCAAACGATATTAGATGATATGAGGGGAAAGATTCAAGATGATAGTGTCTGAACCCCAATATTCGAGTAATGTCTGAGTACTATTTAATGTATTGTGTTTAAGCTTATATACAAGGAGAATTTTGTTAGAAAATTAAAAGAAATTATAGAGTTCCTTCCTAAGTTCGAAGCTTAGAGTCACCTATCACATTTATAACTTACCTTAGAACATTAGATTTGTAAGGTATTTAATAAGTCTCAAGGATTAGTTGAGGTACGTGCAAACTGGCATCGAAACCCTTGCATATATATATATATATATATATATATATATATATATATATATATATATATATATATATATATATATATATATATAGTTCAAAAACTTTTAAAAAGAGAATACTTTTCAATTGAAGAGAAAAAAATGAGGGTCATTTAATATAATTTCACAAAAAATAAAGGTTATTTTGGGGATTATAAAGTGTCAATAGTGAAAATATTATACTACGTTTGAAAAGGCGTGTGATAGAATACGAATCGAATTTTAATTCTGGGAATAGAAATTATATGTTTTTACAGCAATTTTTTAATTTAATTAATTAATTAATTTTAAACTATTAAATCAAGACCAAGACTTACAGAAGGTCCAATATTTTGATAAATAGATTAGAAAATTAATTGCAAAAAGGTTGAAGATAATTAATTACTCATCTTCTAGAATAATTTCGTCATTGTTTATTAAAAACAATTTAAAAAAGAGTAACATGATTAGTGGTTAATAATTCAAGAGTTATGCTACACGTCCAAAGTTGAAAACCAAACTTGGGAGTTTAACTGATATGTTTATCTATGTGTAAACATTATAATATAAGTGTGTTATTTTCTATAATCAATGTTCGTGTCAACACATAAACAATCACCTCAGTTGGGACCGAAAACATTTATCAGGTACACTAGTGACTTGACTTTGACCATAAACATTAACTCAATAAGATTTGCTAAAAAGAAGTATAATAATTAAATAATTAAATCTTGCCTAGAACAGGCAATTTGCTCTCTTTTGAATCTTATGATATAATAGTTTGGGTCAATGTTTTAAAATCCAACCCCGGGTGAAAACTGGAAAAGTTGTTGTGTCCTAGGCTGACCAGTTTAATCAGTTTGTCTGACGGTCAAACTGGTTGACAAAAACTTTTAAATTCAATAAATATACCCCTAAAAATTATTATTAAATCCCTATGGGTTTGAAATTTAGCAAACACACCTCAAATATAAATCGCCCAATGATTGGTTGGCAGCAACGACACCCCAGATGCAACCCCAATAATCCCTTAAGCCCATTCCACTTAAAATATATCCAAGATCTGATCGAAATAGGTTCGATTTTGGCCAAATCTCATCAATCCTGGCGTCAGCACTCGAGACCAGATCTCATCGATGCTAACATTGACAAACCTCCCCATCACTCAGAAATTACTCCCCTCTTCCTCCCTACCAAAACCACCTCACCCCACTCCCGTTAGCCTTGCTAATCACCGGTAAAAGCTGATTGTTGCCGCTACCAATTTTGTTCGATTTCTAGTCGATTTACTCACCGAAAATCAACTCCGTCGCCACCATTGCATTCGTCAGCACTTTCTCTTCAAAAGCCCCAACATCCCGATCGTTAATTGTTTACCGATCATCCTCCCAAATCCTAGGGTTTTGAGTGAATAGGAAAAATATAAACCTAGCCCGTTGAAGCTTCAAGGTCCCGGTTAAACAGGTCGAGTTGGGTCAGGTTTTAAAACATTGGTTTCAGTAAATAAAATTCAGAAATTTAATATGATCATATAATTTAAGCTAAACAATACATTTTGAATGACACGTAATTATATTAAGGGTATCTTTAAACTATGTCTCTTCCATAAGTCATCGTTGAATATTAAAACCATAATTTGTTGACATAATATAAGTTCATAGTTAGAATAAATAGTTCGTGGTAAAAAGCTACTATGTACACATTTTTTTTTTTATTACAAATCCCAATTTCTAACAATAAATTTTTTAAGTACTTTTGAATATTCGAATAATTTGATAAAGACTCTTAAATATATTACTCAAAAAGTCATGAATTTGAGTCTCTCTTTGATTGTTAATAAGAATGGTCATTGAAACTCTTATCTAACTAGTAATTTCAAGATCCTGAGAGATTAGTTAAAATACACGTAAACTGACCCGAACACTCCTGATCATAAAAAAATAAAATAAAGCATCAATGTTGTGATTACTTGTATGAACTAACATATAAAATATAACTCAAAAAAAATTGTTTTGGTCATGATGATCACCTTCTTAAATCTTGAGAGTCAGAGGATTTAAACTTAAGACTGTGCGTCTTAATCACACGTCCTAATGCTTGTCCTACCATTTAAGGTACTCAAAGATGGGTTATTCATTCTGATCTTGAGCATGCAGATACAGGATTTGCACCAAAAAGAAAATAAAAATATTTCTAAAGGTAGAACCCATGATTCCCAAATCATATACATAATAGAAAAATGAATTACATTGAGCCCAAATTTACATAGCATGTTTTCAAGAAAATATAATTCACCCTTCAACTACAATTTCCTTAAATTTACAGACATTGGAGCAGCCTATGACTGCACTAATTAACCACAATAATTGACCTTTTTTTTTTTTTTTTTTTTTTAATTCTTACTATCATACATATTCTGTAACATTCTCTTAAACTTTAGTGTGCAGCGCAATTTAAGAATGAAGAACATTTATGATACTTACCGATACAAATGTGACTCCATAGAACTTTGATTTAGAGAACATAGCTTTCTACAGGATGATATCACATGGGATTCTCCTATCTGTTTTTGGATGGTAAGAAATAATCAGCAGTGGAAGAACCTCGTTTAACTATATTAGGTCGCTTATGTGGCCGGAGCCGGGCTCGGATTTCATCTTGGATTTATGGGGGTAATTCATCAATCACAGTGGGGTCAATCTCTTCAATCCTGTAATTCCATGCTTCACTTGTTTGTTGAATTTGATCTGAACTGGACCTGCCACTGTTTGTTGCAGTCTCCGGTAAAAAACTCTCTATTGGCTCCTGAACTTGAATCAATTTTGAACAGCAATCGCCTGTGAATTGAAAAGTGCACCAGATTAAGCACCCGGGAGTGAAAAAAGAATACCTAAATATAACTTAGAAGTGGGATCATATACCTACTGTAGCTTTAGCATTTTGAGAAGTTTCAACGTCCTCCTGCTTCCATGATGAGCAAGAAGGATTCTGGCTCTTAAAGAAATTCCAGATTGAAGATGTTCCCTAACACACCATAACCAATAAAACAGTAAGCAATTATCTCATTTATACTAACTTATTGCCAAAATCCAAAAAAAAAATCCTATTAGTTGGTCCAAACTTGAACAGCAAGGTCACTTTTAATTAGTTCCCTTCTCATTTTCTAGTTTATTTTTAATTCAGCCCTGTTTTATGTAAAGCAGGTTACATATATATAACATTTACAATCAATTCATACTCACAAATTTGCATCACAACAAAAGGGCCCAAAATTCTCAGCATCTATACTACCATTATTCCTCATGCCTCCAAGTAAGATTTGTTCATAAAAGCTATTAGTAAGAACATTTGTCCATCTGGAATTTCTGGAAATTCATCTAACTTCTGCCAATAATAATACTCAAATCTTTCTAACGCTTATATATTTTATCAATGGCAGATTTCCAAAGATCTTCCATCATTCAAAATCCACATGTTTAATTACATAAGTTTTATCCATAATTAAACTTGGCACAAATGCCTCTGTTACCCACAACAACTAGTGGCCAAAAGCATTCCACATTCTGGAATGAATATTCAAGTAAAAGTTGTTACAAATTTGAGCAATTTTTGGCAACCCCAGTCATTACAGACAAAAATCACATTATTTGTCCAATGACCACAAAAACAACAATCAAATTCCCAAACACCATCAATTTTATGAATCAAAATATTGAAACTTGAAAAGAAATTTTCATCGAACACAAAAACTTTACTAGATAGTACACACATGATTGCAGTATGATATAATAAATAGCAATAACTGTAGAGAAAACAGAAGAAAACGGTTGAACGTTGTCTTTCAAAGCATTTCTATTTTGTTCCTGCCGCTTCAAATTAGTCATGATAGGTTTAATCCTGGAGTCATCAGAATTAAGCTGATCCCTCTGTTGCTTACTTTGGTTCGGTCCTGAAAAGCTTTCACTTCCTAAATGAGCAGTTGGCCTTGATTACAATGAAACTAAAATCTAACAAGGTAAGTGGGAGAGTTATGAGCAATGGTAAATTAGTTACTACCTGAGCAAGAGAATGGTGAAACTTCTTGGGTGAAGCTACATGATGCCTGCTGTATACTGGAGCACTATTGATCCTACACAGACCAAGAATCTCACATCAGAATCAGACAATAAGAATGATGAACTTATTGTGGTTTCTAGATCTTTCTTTTGTCCTGTTTTTTAATCAAAGTCTGAAGCTTCAAATCCTGATGACAAGTAGGATGGGGGCATTCTTTTTAAATATTTATAGGGACAAAATATTGGATTAAGACAGCAAAATGTATGGATAAAGTGCCAAACTTTTGTTCCGGTCAGTTCTGATTTGACCTTCAACAGACTGAAGCAGGCCTTCCAAACAGCTATAAGTTAATAAAATTTTTTACAAAATCCTACTAACAGTTGTATATGAGACAGAAGAACCTCAATAAGATTAGAATTCCCATAACAACATATTAACATCATAGAAGCTGTTCTCACTTCTTGTTGACCCAAACCAGCCCTGCGCAGAAAGTTTCATTCGCACTTCTTCACTAGGGAACTTGACTTGTGGTTCAGTTGGATTCAGTTCTGAATAGCTTTCACTGCCTGAATGAAAAGGACTTATTAGGAACTGAACAACAAATGATATAGAAATGACAGTCATTAAAATTAAAAACACCTGAAGGTGACAACGGTGCGATATTTCCGGCAAAGGTATCAGGTGATTGCTTTAAAGAAGAAT
This sequence comes from Pistacia integerrima, assembly GCA_026225825.1. Taxonomy (NCBI): domain Eukaryota; kingdom Viridiplantae; phylum Streptophyta; class Magnoliopsida; order Sapindales; family Anacardiaceae; genus Pistacia; species Pistacia integerrima. The sequence goes on from CM047747.1 coordinate 38,801,486, forward strand.
CAGATGCATCTTGGCCATGGAAACAGAATTCGATATGCAATTACCAACGAAGGATTGAGTAACATTCTTGGATTGTAAACTCCGAAAAAGAATGGTCCGAGTAGCTCTTAAGCTCTTCAAGAGTTCTGCAACTTTGTCAGAATGTTGAGTGTCAATAAATGAAAAATGTCGAACAATTTGGGCAATATGCTTGGGTGCTAGATTATCCCTTGAGCATTCTCTTGGTGTCACGGATATTGCAAGATCGTGCATAAGGTCATGCATTTTAAAGGTCAAGCAATAACCATTATCTTCAATATCCTGAAAGAAACACCTTGAAAATAACCCCTTCAAGTACCGCAACCCAACATCTTCCAGCTCTTCGTTTTCATTAGGGGATGCAAGAAAACCAGGCGCCATCCACTAATGAACCAGATAATTGCAGTCAAAACGGTAACCCTTTGGAAACAATGAACAATACGCAAAACACCGTTGCAAGTGACATGGCAGATGATCATAACATAATTTCAACGATGGTAGGATGTCACCTTTCCCTTGTTCTAGTAGCCTCAATCTGTCAGAATCTTTTATCAACAACCAATCATGTTTATACGTATTCTAATTGTTATAACCTAAGCCTAATAAGCAAATTCGCAACACAAACAACACACACAAGGTTAAAGATCAAAAAGAATCACACAAGCACAACACAAGGCACAATTTTACCGTGGTTCGTCTATCCAATCTTGGATAGACTACATCCACATTGAGCTCCGAAATATGGAAGCCCACAGCACTAAGAAGATGTTCAACGATTACAAGAAGGACAAGACTACAAATCTGCCAAAAACAGACTAACACCCACCAAGGCCTAATCACTCAAGAATCTCTCAATAATCTGCAAGAAACAGAGGACAAATACCAGCCTCTAGAAGGAAACGCAACCCTCTCACAATCAACCCAGATTAACCCAGAAAGATTCTGCAACAAACCCAGCCCTACTGTTTTTCCCTCTTTTCAAACCCTAATACACAGAGTAACAAAAATGCGATCTCTCTCGTTTATCACTGTTGCTCTTCTTTATATATGTCTGCATTAATAATTCTCAGCCCTTGGATCTGCCTTGATCTGACGGCTATAATTTGGTAATGGTCTTAAACAAAACGACCCCGTTTTGACTTGAATATACTTAAGTGAAACGGCTTCGTTTTTGGCTTCACAACACTTTCACTAATAAAGCACACTCCCTAAATTTCTCACTACCAAAGGAATCCCTCCACAGTTTTTCACGATTTCATCTCCAATTTTAACGAGGTTTGGATAATTTTTCTCCACCCCTTCTCGAAACGCCCATTTCACAAACAACGACATAGAATCCTCATGGGGAAAGACCTTTCAAGACATACGCAGGAACAGAGCCCATTGTCGAGGCAACTTGGTTACTACATGTAGTAACCACAATTTTACTTCCGCTAGCACAATCCAACAATAACTCCCTCAAATCATTCCAATTAACATGACTTTTAGACCGTACATCATCAAAGACGAGAAAAAACTTCTATCCATTTGCAGAAGTGGACACTTCTTTCATCAATTTCTGCGTCAAAGTCATCAGATACACACACCCACATCCTTAGTTCGAAGTGTTTATCCACCCTTTTCTCATTATACACCCTTTTCGCAAGCGTACTTTTCCCGATGCCTTGGATTCAAACTATAGGAATGATCGAGAAACTTTCAACCTGATCACATGGTTGCATCAAAAGGTTCACCATGTTTTCTTTATCACCCTCCCTACCAAGAACATCATTGGCATTGTCAAACGAGCTCCTCGAAAAGACTCTTCTAACGTCGGTACGTTCGTTAAGATTAAATTTAGACACACTAGCTTCAACCTCATCTAGTGTCTTCCTAATCTCCTTGATTTTAGGACTCAATTTGGACTGGAAGCTTGAGAAGAAGGAGCTTACCTTTGGCTTTGTTCAAAGAAGTGATATTTTGCTTGAAACATTTCTTTTGGATTATCTTTGGAGTGTGAAGCAGGCGGCAAAAGGGAAGAATTTGAAGTTTGGAAGGCTGGTCATAGCACTCACGAATCGGGTCGTAGGCATACCCAAATGATATTTTTTGGTGAATGCACTTGCATTTAGCTGCCATCTTTGTATCCATTTAATGTGATGTAATCGGGGTTGCTAAGAATGTATGGTTAGGAAGTTATTTTGGACTAAAATATGTTTTGTGATTAGGTACAACGGTTGTCGTATGCTTATAAAAGTCTCTTGTATTTTACTATAATAGAATGGGAAAATAGATACATGTCCTTCTTCTCTCCGGCCATTCTCTTTTTCTCTCCCGTATAACCATATTTACATGTTCAAATAACCAACAGGCTTCTCCACTTGCCTCCTTGAAGCTTCGAACTCGAATTCATCCAACACATCCTCTGCATCGTAAAGGGACGTATTTGAGCTTCCAGCGAGCGGAGCTCGTGGTTATGCGTTCGTTGTTCCTCGGCATCCAAAGGAACAGCTTTGATGGTGAACAAGGTTGCTTCTAGCTTCTCAAATCAGGTTCGAGAGTACCCAAAGACGAACTATGTTCTTTGGAGGCAAGGGAGCTTAACTTGATCAAAAGGTTCGTTGAAAAGCTGAATAGAAACGATTCCGCCTTGGTGAGATGAAGCAAAACAGAGGGAGAGATGAGCTAGCGATATTGAGGAAATTTAACTCCCCAGACATCCCAAGTTTGCACTTGAAAAAATAACCGAGAAAAAATTCTGCAATTTTTTTCAAGTTAAAAAAATTGAAGTGGCACACTTATGATTCATTAAACATGCAAAATGGGTTAAACTAAAAAGATTTGAACATATGTGGATAATATTATAATTAACAGAAGTTTATTTAAATTATGAAAATTGCAAACGACCCCCCTTCTCCAATCAAAATCGATTAAGTGGACTCAATTGCTTAATCAACCCTAAGAAAACCCCGACGAAACAGCCACCTTTCATCGCGTTTTTCTTGCCATTTTCCGCCACCCATTGTCACAATCGTTTGTTGTTTGTATTGAAGACATTCCCTCTTACTTAGAAAGAAACAATGGTTGACTTAAACAAAGATTTTGACAAAGACCTAGCCCCTCTTCATATCGTGGATGCAAGTGGTTCAAAAATTGGAGAATCGAAGGTTGCGGTTGAGCAAATTCCAATGACTGAAGTTGGTCTAGTAGTAGACGATACGACACTGGTAGAAGACAGCCTGCCAGGAGTGAACAAGGGAGGGTAGGAGCCAAAATTTAAAATGAAGAGGAGGATGTCGGCACGACTTTAGGCAAGAAGGAGGAAGAAGATGAAGTAAAGGTAATAATCTGTATATTTTATGAAATTATTAGTTGTTTTAAGGGATATTTGGTTGGTGTGTTGTTAAGGTCATTGTTGCATTTTGTCAAACAGTTGGAAGGCATTGAAGAAGTGGGTGTTTTGGTCTTCTAAAGGCTTGGGGAAGCCAATGGAAGCCCTAGGGAGGTTGTTTCTAGAAGTTTGGACCGCTTTTATTGGCAAAGAGAGCGGAATAGGGGGACTAGAGGGTTGCCCTGCATATTGCAGGGTTGTCCACGTGTAACCAGCCTTGTAATATGTAGGCTGAGCCCCCCTATGCAGCTCTCTTCTGCGAAGTCTAGAGCACCGAACCTACCACAATAGCCTCCCTTGTCTTCAAGGACCTCTGGAAGCCAAAAATAGTCACTCCCCCAATGCACTCCAACATGTTGCTTGTTTTGGTTTTTTGTTGTGCTGATATTTAGTGTATATTGATTGTTCGGTGTTATAAGAGCATAAATTATAAGGATTATGGGCTTGAGGTTGTAAATGATGTTGTGCCATACTTCTTGACAAGAGTTATTGTTAGGTCTAGTTGGCAAGTGTTTAAGAAAATAAAGACATTCTAGGTGGGCATTAGAAAGGGATGAAGCGATTCAGACACTCATGTTTTGGTCATTTTGTGGGGTTAGGAGATAATTGGAGTAAGGCCTTCTGGGGGCATGGTGCACATTATCTTTTGGTGCACATTGTTAAATGCAAAAAGAAGAATGAAATGTGGTTTTTGGTTGATGGAAAGCCGAATCAGTTTGGGATGATGGAATTCTGCTCAATGACAGGCCTAAATTGTGGGCCATTTCCATACGTAGAAGTTGAAGAAAGGGTTAAGAATAGCAAGGCTACCGAAACGTTTGTTCGAAAGGTGTTCGTAGGGCAGCAATTAATTACAGGTCATGATTTAGAGGAGAGGTTAGAAGCGGAAAGAAATCAATATAGCTCTTCAAAGAAGTTCCGAATGCGCTTGGTATGGTTCATGCATCCAGTCTTGATGGCTTCTAACTCAACGAAAGCCGTAAACCAGGATTTGGTGTGATATGCAAGTAATGAGAACTTCTTTTATTCTTATCTGTGGGGAAGGTTATCATTTAAGTTAACCATCGATTCCCTGCAAAGAAAAGACATGGCGATTAAATACCGCCAATATGCCGAAAAGCAGAAACCGAGCACATATAATTTGCTTGGCTTCCCTTGGGCAATGCAGGTAAATATTAATAGGTTTTAGTTAATTTTTTTGTATTATATGTGTTTTAATTCTGATATAGACTATTTTTTTACGATGTAGACTTGGATATATGAGGTCATCCCTGTCCTGGCTAAGGCAGAAGGGTGAATGGAGAGTTTGGATGAGGCACCGCAGTTTCCTAGGATGTTGTAGTGGCACACTAAGAAGAGCATCCATTGGGACTATGAGAAAATTGAAATGGAAATTGAACTAGTTTGGGTAAGATTAAAGGATTTGTGTTTTGAATATGTAATAGATTAAATGATTTTTGTAAATTTGATTGATTTTTTTTTTCTTTTTGCAGGGAGTCGTTCATCCGTTCATCACTCCTACTAGGGTTGAATTGGTGATGGATTATGTTACATCGTTCAACCCGTTGGACAATGTGTTTGATGAGAAGATAAACCGCCTAATGCGGGACTTGTCACCCATTTGACTGCAGTAGAAGGGCTGTTTGTTGAGCATGTGACTGAGGCCGAAGGCCAAGTAAACGGGATGGATGAAGAGGAAGACATGGAGGCTCATGTTCATACGCCGCCTTCTAATTGGCAAATCGGTACATGAAGTACCGGTTTGCCACCAAGTACTGGTTTGCCTACGCATCCTAAATCTAAGTTGGTTGACCTCATAAACGATTTACACAACAAGTTGGACTTGTTGAGCGACAAGTTTGACATGTTGAGTAGCACCATTCATAAGAAGGTAGATAAATTAGAAGATAGGGTGCAAAGGGTGGAGGAGAAGGTTGATATGCTGTTGGAAATGGAGGAAGTTCAACCTAAGAAAAGAGAGACCCAAAAAAGCAAGCATGCGACATCTCCTTTCATGCAATTAATGTATGAAAAGAAGAAAGAGTTGCGAAAGAAAATGAGGAAGTTAGAGGAAATAGGGAAGCTAAACCGGCTGATACGGAGGAACAAGGAGGAAGTGGGGAAGTAAAGCAAGCTGATACGGAGGAAGTGGGGTAGTGAAGCAATTAAAGCTTGATTTGTTTAGGGCAACAGATGAGGAAGGGAAAAAAAAATCTTTTTATGCCTATTACAATGATGAACAGAGCGATGTGGTTGTGAAGTGCAAGACCAGGGATTATCCTCGGAAGTGGTTTAATCAAATTTTGACAATGAGTCGTTGGGTTAATGACTCAATGAGTTATTTTCCCGTATTTTGCCTTATTTTTGCTTATGTTTTCCATGAGATATTGTGTGATCACTTAAGCGATCTATTTTGATTTGATGACACTTATCATGTTGTTTTGTTTAGATGCAGCACATTGATGAGGTTTTGGCACTTATGAGGTTGTGACAGAGCACTGAGGGTGAAAATTTTATCCGCATTGTGTCATAACCGATGTGTCATTTGGCTAAAGCCTAGTAAGCGTACATGAGAAGTTGATGAAAAAGCCAATGATAAAGGAGTCATAAGGGGAGGCAAGCGGAAAAGAATGGCCGCAAATGAGTTTGATGGTGTCCTTGTTGGCTATCGGTTTGATGAGAGGATGAAGCAGTATGAGTTGGGGGGTTTGAAGTCCCAAATATGGCAATAGTTGGGCAAATGTGTAAAAAGTATATTGCATTGTCAATATCAAAGATATGCATTAGATAGCTGTCGTTTAGCAATTGGAGGAGGGCTTGCTGTAGATCCTTGATTGCACTCGAGTATTTGTCGGGGAAGGTAGTTGGAGAAGGAAATAAAGCCATTGTGTACATTGTTTCCACACCTGTTGCGAGAGAGCGATATGTTTCATCACTTGGGCGATGAACTACTGACGCGAAAGTGGCAACACAAGCGCATTCCCGTCCCGACAAATGATGCAAGGTAAATTTTGTATAAAACTTACATAATACAATTGGTCTATAAGTTGATTGTAATACTAATGTCTTCCTCATATTGTAGTGCTGACTGCGGGGTATATGCACTAAAATTTCTTGAGTTCGACATGACCAACAACCCAATGGATGGCTTGAATGATGATACAATGAGCAACTTTCTGGAGCACTTGTCTGTTAAATGCTTTCACGATCATATGGATCCGTTAGTTACCACGGAAGGTATGCTTGTGATCACTAATCTATACCAGTCCTTTTATTTTGGCTGTTTTCATTATTAACACAGATTCTGCTGATGGCTGTTAAGATTGTGAAGCATGCCATGGAAATTATCAACCTTTTGGTTGCTAGGCTCCTATAGAGACTTCATTGAATGTAGCCCCTAGAGTCTGGTGATTGCAGGGAAGATTAGAGTCAAGGAAGATGGAAAGGTAAAATAATTCATCTCGGATACTACTGGCCAAGACTGAGCAAAGATTGCATTAATTATGTCAAAAGTTAGTGTTAATGGGTGTGCCAGTTGCATTCAATCCAAGCCATTATTGATGTTGTCATCAACAGGTATGGAAGTTGGACTTAGAGTTTTATAGATTATGTGAATTGCATTTCTTATATGGATAATTAGGTTGTCTTAAATTGGATAATAGGGTTGTGGTGCATTAAACTGATATTGTTGGAAGGGGTGTTGTAAAAGAAATCGAAGAGGCTGTTGTTGTTGCTGTTGCTACTGTTGTTGTTGTTGTTGCTACTGATGCTGCTACTGATGCTGATGCTGAATGCATGCTGGATAACTTTGGGGGAAAGGGAAGTGTTTGAAGACAGTGATGAAGAGGGAGGATGGAGCCTACCGAGGCTGCTGTTAGTTTAGGTTGGTTTAGGACATTTAGTTAATGTGTATAATATTGTATTTTCATGTAATTGACACATTTAAGATTTCTAATAAAGCAATTCAGTATTTCTTTTCCTTTTTTGACTTTGAGTTTATTTAGTAATATTCTTAAATGGAATGAATATGTGTTGATGCAAATAGGTTGTCAAATTGAGAAAATACAGAGTTAATATGTGTTGATGCAAAAAGGTTGTCAAATTGAGAAGAAAATATAGAATTATTATGTTGGGCATGATCGCTTAAGTAATGGCATATATTACTTAAGAGATCAAGGGTTTGTAAACTGGATTGCTTAAGCAAGACCTTACATCGCTTAAGCGATCGTGCCGAGGGGATGATCTTCACTCTGCCTTCCACTTGATCGCTTAAGCGACGAAGGATAAATACACTGGATCACTTAAGCGAACAATGAAATCGCTTAAGCAATCGTGCTCTTGAGGATGATTTTTTTACTGCCTTGGACATGAATGCTTAAGCGATGACTATATCGCTTAAGCGACGAAGGCTGAATAGATTGGACAGCTTAAGCAAGACATGAAATTGCTTAAGTGATCGTACACAAAGGGATGATCTTGATTCTACCTTCACTTGATCGCTTAAGCAAAGCATGGTATCGCTTAAGCGACGAAGGCTAAATACACTGAATCACTAAAGCAAGTCATGGCATTGCTTAAGCGATCGTGCGGTTGAGGATGAATTTTTTACTACCTTAGACATGATCTCTTAAGCAATGACTGGTATTGCTTAAGCGACGAAGGCTAAATAAATTGGATCCCTTAAGCTAGACATGACATCGCTTAAGCAATCATACACGAGTGGATGGTCTTGATTATGCCTTTCACTTGATCGCTTAAGCGACGCATGGTATTGCCTAAGCGACGAAGACTAAATACACTGAATCGCTTAAGCGATCATGTGCTTGAGGATGATTTTGTTATTGCCTTGGACATGATCGTTTAAGCAAAGTACGGTATCGCTTAAGTGACAAAGGCTTATATATACTAGATCACTTAAGCAAGAGATGCATCGCTTAAGCGATCTGTTTTTTGTTTTTGGATTATTTGACAACCCATATTAAGTAACGTTCATGTTAACTTGGGATGTTCACAACATCACAAGATTCAAGATAAATGAAGAAAAAATTATTGTGATAACAGTAGCCGTTGTTCATAGTAAAAAAGTTTCTGAAAAATTCAAGCACTCCCTTTGTCTACAGAGTGTAGAGCAGATGGTTGCAGAGTTCAATTTTATATTAATATTATATTTATTTATATACTATTTTCTTGCCAAGAACTAACACAAATAATAAAATAAAAATAGATCATTCAGTTTTATGAATGATGCTGACTTACAAAGACCAAAATGTTATTTTCACTTTCTATTGAAATGAAAAATACTTAGGCTTAGAGGGTGGTCCCCCTTTCTCGCGTAAAAGCAATCAGAATTCGAACACGCCGCGTCTTGTCTATCAAGCTTGACTTGTTGCAGGAGTTTGAAAGTTGTGAGAAGAAAGTTTTGTTTGTTTGCAGCAATGGAGGTAGCAAATAGGGGAAATACTCAGTACGGGATGGAGAAGCTTGTAGGCAATAATAACTACAAGTACTGGAGAATGTGTATGGAGGCGTATCTTCAAGGTCAGGATTTGTGGGAATTAGTTACTGGTGCTGATGCAGGGATTCCTACTGATATTCCTGAGCATGCCGAGTCACGAAGGAAATTGAAGATCAAGTGTGGCAAGACTCTTTTTGCTTTGAGGACATCTATTAGCAAAGAGTTTATTGATCATGTTCGTGATGTTAGCTCTCCAAAAGAAGTCTGGGACACGCTTGAGAAGCTGTGTACTAAGAAGAATACGACAAGGTTGCACTATTGGAGAATGAGTTGGCAATGTTAAAACAAGGAGGTATGTCAATTTCAGAATACTTTTTACGAGTTAAAAGTATCTGTGCTGAAATTTCAGAGATAGATGCGAATGACAAAATTAGTGAAGCGCGTCTACGTCGGTATCTTGTCGGTGGATTGAGAAAGGAGTATGGGCCTTTCGTCACCTCTATTCAGGGATGGTCACAGCAGCCTTCTGTAGAGGAGTTAGAGAACTTGCTCTCTAATCAAGAAGCTTTGGCTAAACAAATGGCAAAAAATTTTGAATCTAACACTGTTCTCTTCTCAAAGGGGAAGCCAAATAAGAAGAATACATCAGCCTGGAATAAGACTAAAGAAGAAGATTCAAGTGCAGAGAAAGGTGGCAATTCACAAAGTAAGAAATCTATCACATGCTTCAGATGCGGGAAAACAGGGCATATTAAGAGAAATTGTCGTGTGAAGATTTCCAAAGCCAATGTTGCATGTGCAAGTGAAGGAGATGATCAACTCAAATGGGAGCAATGTTTTACTGTTGAAGAAGTTGTGGCAACTTGATGTAAAGAATGCATTTCTTTATGGAGAGTTGGATCGTGAAGTATTTATGGAGCAACCCCAAGGTTTTGTCTCTAAGCAATTTCCACATCATGTATGCCGATTAAAGAAAGCACTCTACGGTCTAAAACAAGCACCGCGTGCTTGGTATGGTAAAGTTGCTCAATATCTCATCTTTTGTGGTTTTAAAGTTTCTGATTCAGATTCTAGTTTGTTCATAAAATTAGAATCAAATATGCATCTGCTGGTATTATTATATGTTGATGATATGATAATAACAGGAGATAATGAATCAGAAATTTCTCATTTAAGGAATGATTTATCTGTGCGTTTTGAGATGAAAAATCTGGGAGAAATTGGGTGTTTCCTTGGTCTAGAAGTGGAAAAATCAGATCAAGGTTATTTTATTTCTCAAAAAGGATATGCAAAAGGTCTCTTGGAGCGTTTTGGCATGGGGGAGTCAAAAGAAATGGCTACTCCTATGGAGTCATATCTCAAGTTGAAGAAAGATGAAGGGAAGCTGTTGAAGGATGCTAAAAGGTTCCGACAACTTGTTGGGAGCTTAATATATTTAACCATCACAAGGCCAGAAATTTCATATTCTGTTGGTGTTGTTTCACAGTTTATGCAAGATCCAAGAACTCCTCATTTAGATGCGGCAAAAAGAATTTTACGTTATATAAAAGGATCTCTCACTCATGGCCTTTTATATAAGAGATGTAATAATTTTTTGTTAAGTGGATTCACTGATGCAGATTGGGCTGGAGATAGAAATGATCGTCGCTCAACTTCAGGATATTGTTTTAACACTGGTTCATCTGTGATTTCCTGGTGTAGCAAGAAGCAAGCTGTTGTTGCTTTGTCTAGCACTGAAGCTGAATATTTGGCAGCAACCATGGCTGCACAAGAATGCATTTGGTTAAAGGGGTTGATTGGAGACATGCTGTGCAAAGTTAACCATGTTGTGCAGATCAAATGTGACAATGAAAGTGCTATCAAACTTGCATCAAATCCAGTTTTTCATGCACGAACAAAGCATAGTGAGGTTCGGCATCATTATGTTCGTGAAAAAGTGCTTAATCAAGAGATTGAGTTGAAAGGCATTCACACCAGTGAACAAGTGGCTGATATATTTACTAAGGCTTTGGCAAGGCCTAAGTTTGACGTTTTTCGAGATGCTCTGGGTGTTGTTGCTTGTAAGCTTGCACTAAGGGGGAGTGTCAAAAATTAGTGCAACTTAACGTGTTGTGGTTCATTTACTTATTTTATTAATTTGTTTACCAAGTCAAATATCTATCACGTGAGGCTTGTTCACGTTGGGAAGTGGCCTGGGTTGTTTTTATTTTGTTTTTATCTAGATAAGATTTTAGTAGTGGTAGTAGTGGTAAATATGATAGGAGTGGTTGGAGAGATTTGTGGGAAGTGGCTTAGTGGAACAGGTCTTTAAATTGCTGATGTGATTGAGTTGAACCACGCATTCTTCTCACCAAGTTTTTATTGTATTTCTCATTTTAAATAAAGCTTTCATTAACTTTCACTTGGCCTTCTCTCTTTACTTTATTCTTTTTTATTTTATTTTATCTAATTCTCTTCTACCCAAATCTCTACCCTTGAATTTGAGAATGATTATTGTAGAGTACAAAGGAAATTAGGCATAATCGCTTAAGCGACGTGAGATATCACTTAAGTGATCATGGCTTATGTATATAGGATCTCTTAAGCGATATATAACATTGCTTAAGTGATCCTGTATTTGACAATGATTATTCTACAAAAGGAAATTCGCTTGATTGCTTAAACGATCCTGTACCGACAAGCCATGATCACTTCATCGATATGGCATGTCGCTTAAGAGATCTTGTATACATAAGTCATGATCGCTTAAGTGATAAACCATGTCGCTTAAGCGATCAAGGAAATTTTCCTTTGTTCTCGTAATAATTTACTCAAATACACGATCGCTTAAGCAATTTAATATCTCAATCGCTTAAGCAACCCAATAGACATAAACCATAATCACGTTGCTTAAGTGATCATGGCTAATTTCCTTTTGAACTCTACATTGATTCATTCTCAAATACAGGATTGCTTAAGCGATGTCATGCCTCACTTAAGCGATCCAGTATACATAAGCCTTGATCACCTAAGCGATAGACCACATCACTTAAGCGATCAAGGCTAATTTCCTTTTGTAATCCATTAATTTTCTCAAATACAGGATTGCTTAAGCGATATCATACCTCGCTTAAGAATATCGCTTAAGCGATCCAATATACATAAGCAATGATCGCTTAAGCAATACACCAAATCGCTTAAGCGATCAAGGTTAATTTCCTTTTGTACTTGGAATAATTCATTCTCAAATACATTGGATCCACGTCACTTAAGCGACTATAGCTAATTTCCTTTATACTTAATAATCATTCTAAATCATGAATCGCTTAAGCGATGTGGGCTATCGCTTAACTGATCTAGTGTACATGAGCCCTGATTGCTTAAGCGATAAAAGCAAATTTCCTTTTGTACTTAAAATAATTCATTCTCAACTACAAGATCGCTTAAGCGATTTCATATCTCGCTTAAGCGTTCCAATATGCATAAGTCGTGATCGCTTAAGTGATAACCCGAGTCGCTTAAGCGATCAAGGCAAATTTCCTTTTGTACTTGGAAAAATCATTCTCAAGTTCAGGATCACTTAAGCAATGTCTTCTCTCGCTTAAGTGATCTAGTATACATAATCCTTGATCGCTTAAGCGATCTCCCACGTCGCTTAAGTGATCAAGGCAAATTTCTTTTTGTACTTGGAATAATTCATTCTCAACTACAAAATTGCTTAAGCGATTTCAGATCTCGCTTAAGTGATCCCGTATGAATAAGTCATGATCGCTTAAGCAATCCCGTGTGAATAAACCATGATCGCTTAATCGATAACCCAAGTCGCTTAAACGATCAAGGCAAATTTCCTTTTGTACTTGAAATAATTCATTCTTAACTACAGGATCGCTTAAGCGATTTCATATCTCACTTAAGCGATCCCGTATGAATAAGTCGTGATCGCTTAAGCGATAACCCATGTTGCTTTAGCGATCAAGGCAAATTTCCTTTTGTACTTGAAAATTCATTCTCAAGTACAAGATCGCTTAAGCAATGTCTTGTCTCACTTAAGCGATCCAATATACATAAGCCTTGATCGCTTAAGCGATATCCCTCGTCACTTAAGCAATCATGGCTAATTTCGTTTATACTTAATAATCATTCTAAATTAAGGATCGCTTAGGCGATGTAGGCTCTCGCTTAAACGATCCAGTATACATAAGCCGTGATCGCTTAAGCGATAACATACGTCGCTTAAGCGATCAAGGCAAATTTTCTTTTGTACTTGAAATAATTCATTCTCAAATACAGGCTCGCTTAAGCGATCCAGTATACATAAGCCGTGATTGCTTAAGCGATATCCCGCGTTGCTTAAGCGATCAAGGCTAATTTCCTTTTTACTCTACAATAATCATTCTCAAATTCAAGGGTAGAGATTTGGGTAGAAGAGAACTAGACAACTATGCAACTTAGTGAACATATCTTGTTCTTCTTTCTTTGAAACATAAGATGTTAAGAGTTCAAGGAAGAAAATGGCTTCATAGTTGAGATATGGACGAAAAAGAAGACGGAGAAATTTTTAGAGCATTGATAAATATTACACTCTTTTGAGATTCTTCTCAGTCTGATTTTAAAAAGAGTTGTTATTTTAAGGAGTAAACAAAGTTTGAATGACTAGTCAAAAGATTGTTTGTGCAAATGGTTTTACAAAGTTACAACGTCATACATAAAACTAAATGATCTACGATTATTCTATTACTGTTGTTAGTCCTTTTTTATTTAATATTTATTATTAATAATAATTTTTTTCATTTTAATAGAATGTGAAAGTAACACTTCGGTCTTTGTCAGTTAGCACCATACATAAAACTAAATAATTATTCTATTATTTTTGTTAGTTCTTGGTAAAAAAATAATATATAAATAAATATAATATTTATATAAAATTGAACTCTGCAACCATCTTCTCTGCACTCTATAGACTGAGAGAGTGCCTGAATTTTTTAGAAACTTTTTGACTATGAACAGCAGCTCTTGTTATCACAATAACTTTTTCAGCACAACAGCTGTAACTTTCTATAAAATATTAAGTTTTTTGAAGATTTACTTTACTGAAAAAGTTCAAATGAAACTGAAAATTGCAGTAACCTTGGGCTTGGTGTTGCTTTTTACAGCTCACTCGTGACTAATTCAGTAAATTGATTGATTTGACACGACAATTATTTTGAAAATATTTAAAATGGATGAAAGTTAAAAATAATTAATTTTATTTAATACAATATGAATGATTTATCCAAGCTTCTCAAAACACAAATGTAATGTCATCACACATTTACAAGATATAGTTGTTGTGCTGAAAAATTTATTGTGATGGCAGGAGCCGTATGTTTTAAAAAATTTATTTAAAACATACTTCACAACTATATCATCACCTCAGCAACTCAACCCACCTCTTCTATTGATTTCATCAATCAACTCATCAAAACTAACTTCTATACTCACCGCAATTGGTTTAACTTGTTTGCTCTTCCCAATCTACTTCCAGCAACTTTCTTCCTCCACCCACTCACCAAAATATTTAACACCCAAAATAACTTATCCCATGTCTAATAATAGTCAAGTATCTATAATGCAAGAAAACAAAAATTATTAACTAATATATTAAGGGTTGATAGATTTTAAAAAGCATCTGCAGAGTCACTTAAGCGATGTGGTTTATCGTTTAAGCGATCTGCTATATCGCTTACTAAATCGCTTAATCGCTTAAGCGATCTTGTATAAATAAGCATAATTGCTTAAGTGATCTTATGTCATATACCTGATCACTTAAGCGATCTGCTGCCATATACCAAACTTAAATAATATCGCTTAAGCAATCCGATACCATATACCTGATCGCTTAAGTGATCTATGATCTGCTGCATTATACGACATATCAGATCGCTTAAGCGGTCCATCAGATCTAGAACACATTTTCAGTCATTTCCACCTATAATCGGTGCTACCACTCCCAACTACCTATAATGCAAGAAAATATCCAACAAATATCACTCCTTTCAACTTGCATTACATCAAACACAACCCAACAACCTAAACAACTAAATCAAAATCATAACCCAAACCCAATCCATCATTAAATCTTTGTAAATAGAAATATAAAATGGAAAAGGGAGACACATATACCTAGACGAAATGTTAGGATGAGGAGGAGACGGATCTGCGACAGAGAAGATGTTAATGGCAGAGGAAAAAGATAGTGTTAATGGTGGGAAGAAGAAGATGTACAGGAAGGAGAAAGAAGAAGATGTAGAAGAAGATGAAGATGCAGAGGAAGAAGAAGAAGAAGACGTAAAAAAAGCTTAGAATAAACAGCAACCAGGGGAGGGATGCGTTAATGGCGGGAGGAATAAGAAGATGTTATGTTTGGGTTTGTTTACAAGAATTTCAGGTTTTTAGGGACATATTATAATTTTTTAAATATTACACAATGCTTCATTAATCTTAATTAAGCCATGATTAGAGTTTAACTGTCATTAGTTTGTCCTAATAAAAAATAAGGTCATTTAGTAAAGACTAAAAAACTACATGACCTTTTAATTAAATTCAAGGCTAATATGGCCTTTGATCATTTGCCCCGCTGATATTTCTAAAGGAGTGTTGTGTCAATGTTTGTGCTATGTAATGGGGAAAGAAAATTCTATTTGACCCCTATCTATCATATAGTATCAAGATTACCCTCTTAGTTTCATAAACCAACAATATTACCCCTTCTTCGGTTTTTCTGCTAACTTTAGGTGGCTTTCATTATTGCATTTAGTGTTTTTGTGTCAAATAATGAAATTTGAAATAAGAAGTTTGATTTTGTATTTTCAAAATTTATAAATGCGTTTATTATCATTTTCCAAAAATATTTTTTTAAAAATTTGAAAAAATGGAAACACTGAAATATTTTCATGTTTTCCCCTTTAGAAAACGGATATGATAAATGAATAAATATTACAAATTTTGCAAGAAAAAAATAGAAAATGAAACGATAATGAACACTACCTACACTTTTGACACTCATAAAACTATCGTTCCTAATATTCACAATTAGACATTTAAATTAACAAAGCAAGGGATGATATTTTTAAATTTTGACACTAGAAGGATGAGATAAATAGAAAATGAAAAAGAAGAAAACGATGAACACAACCTTAACTCGTAATTTTCAAAATCGGACGTTAAATTAAAAACAACCAAAAAAACAAAAGGTGGTGTTGTTAGTTTTTGAAACTAGAGGGGTGAGAACATTGAACGTTGAATAAGAAACAAGATGAGTTGAAAAGTCAAAAACATTTATTGGCTACACCTACACCAACCTCATTGTGGGCATATTAGTCAAAGTATTTATTTATTGGCTACACCTCTTGATATTTAGATAATGTCGAGCGATCTGGGGTTGGAGATTGAAGACGATAGTGTCTGAGACCCCATATTCGAGCAATGTAGAATATTATTTAATGTATTGTGTCTAAGCTTATACTACATATGAGCATGGTTTTAAAACCTGGCTAGGTCTAGCCGGTTCAACTGGTTGAATAAAAAACTGATGATCGAGTCGGGTCGGTTCGACTAAAAAACCAAAATTTTGAAATGACTTAGTTTGAATTGCAATTGGATCAGATTTTTTATTACAAACCGTCGGTCCAACTGATTCGACCCAACGGTTAAACCATTTTTATTTTTTTATTTATTTTTTTTTATATGTCATGTTGATGTCAGAATAGCGTCATCACACTGACATCAACATGATGACATCACGGTTTGATCCGATGGTTGAATTGATTCAACCATCCAACCTGATGACCGGATGAACTGATCGAGTCATTTTCTGGGTCGGGTTTTAAAACTTTGCTGATATGAGGACAATTTCATTAGATAATTGGAAGAAGAATATAGAGTTGAAAACTTTTAAAAAGAGGTTACTTTTCAATGCAAGAGAAAAATGATGGTCATTTATATTATTTCACAAAAAGTAAAGGTGGTTTTGGGAATTATAAAGATGTGAATAGTGAAATATTATACTACGTTTTCAAAGAACGTATTGTGATAGAATACAAATCGAATCTTAATTCCGGAAGGAGAAATTATGCCTTTACAGCAATTTTTGAATTTAATTAATTAATTAATTTTAAACTATTAAATCAAGACCAAGACTTATGGACAGAAAGTCCAATAATTTGATAAATAGATTAGAAAATTATTGGAAAAAAGTTGTAATAAAAGTGTGAAATTAAGAAATTAATCAGATAATTAATTACTCCTCTTCTAGAATAATTCCGTTATTGTTTATTCAATATTATTATCAATAAAAACAATTAAAATAATTAAACAATTAAAAAGAGTAATAATTTTTTCTTGTGAAAAATCTGATACCAGAAAGACAGACTATGGCGAAAATTAGTTCATCACAAAGAAAAGAAAATTCACAACAAACAAACAAACAAAAAATAATAATATTCAACAATTCTCATCACCTGTAAAATTTTCATCTGAAACTCTCTTGCTGGCTTTCCTAGTTTCTCTCCAATATCTTTTTTCTTTTTTTTTTTTTTAACCGATAGGTCCAAGCCACAGTTTGTACACACTTTAATTAATCTTGAAGTCACTGAACACCCTACAAACCTAATAAGTCAGATAAGTCACAAATTTAGTAGGATAAGTCACAAACATGATAAATGGCCACGTCATGTGACTCGAACATAATACTGGATGGTAACCCACAATCTTACCATCTGGCCACGAGCCAAATGGTTTTCTCTCCAATATCCTTGAAAACTAGAAAAATCGAAACATGATTAGTGGTTAATAATTCGAGAGTCATACTACACCTCCAAAGTTGGAATCCCAACTTCGGATTTTAACTCCCATTGATTATAAGATAATGAGATGAGATGAGTGTGTTACTTTCGATAATCAATGTTAGTGCCGACACATAAACAGTCACGTAAATTAGAATCCAACTTTGTATACATGGTATTGGTTATAATAGCAACGAATATAATATTGGAACATTCAAAGCATTCTTCGATTTTCCCATAAATGAACTCTCACAATTAAAATGGGGCATATTACAAGTTCAGTCTAAAGAAACTGCAATTTTATGCCAATATAAACAACCTAAAAACATCAACTCCGGCAAATATTGATAAACTATGTAGAGCTAAAATTTTAGAAGTAAGAAATAATCACAAAAGAAAATCAGAATACACAATACTGTATGTTGGATAAGTAACTTCGGAAAACTGAGGAAGTTCAAGCACCTGCATACAACTTTCTTGGCTTATAACAAAGTAAATGAGACGACAGATTATGGTACCTAATTAATCATGATTGGTCGCCGAAATGTTGGTTAGTCCAAAATAATCTATGAGACACGAGCAGTCATCAAACAATCTTGTCTGCATCTTTCACTGAGTGCCGGAGAGTCTTGAATCTTTAATTCTCGAAGAGCAGCGAGATATTGTATCCCTTCTGGTAAAGATGACAAACCCCCGCAACTTATAATCTCAAGTTTCTGAAGTGATGTGAGATTTTGGAACCACTCTGTTAATGCTTTTAAGCTGGGACTTTTTTCAATCCGCTGTACTGTAAAGTAGTAGCAGATCCTTGAAGAATCAACTGAGGCAAATACTCTAATGCTGGTAAGTCAATGAGTATAAATGTTTGAAGGTTTAAACATGTGTCTTCCTCTTGCAATTCCATCTTCAGATTAAGCTTTGGGCAATGCTGAATCACCAACTTCTCTAACCTGGTTAGTTTTTTCATACTGTGTGGCAACGAGATCAAGCATCCACACTCTTGAATACATAATGTTCGGAGGGCTCTCAGGCTTTGCACGTCGAACAAGCTTAGTAAATTGAAGCAGTTATCCATGCACAACTATTGAAGAGACTTCAAACACTCTATACCATTCTCTGTTATATACCGAGCAGCTGTGGTTAATTCTGTCTGAGACTGCTCATGTATTTGATATTAGAAGGCAACCCATGAAGAAGTGAACAACCAAGAAGTCTCAAGGTTTGTAAACTGTGAAGCTTACAAATTGATTCAGGGAGTTCTGTCAAAAAGATATTATCTGATAGGTCAAGATATCTCAAATGTTTCAATGTACCAATAGAATCTGGCAAAGCAAAATGAAGTATGGAGCTTAAACTTAGCAGCCGTAGGTACTTAAACTTTGAGAAACACATCTTAAGAAAAGATTCAGTTAAAAACCCATAGTCTTCTCTTGGGAAAAAAATGGTCCGAACAGAGTCTGTGTTACTTGCAAGTTTTCGAGATTCATCCTTATAGACGTGAGTATCCACGAATGAGAAATGTCAACCTCTTCTATCTACATTTTGGGTTTCGGATTTTACCACCAAACACTCTCTTTCTGCTACTGATACTGCAAGATCATGTAAAAGATCATGCATTTTAGAAGTAAAATAAAAACCGAAATCCTCAACATCTTGGAAAAAGCACCTTGACAAAAACTCCTTCAAGTACCGCAGACCAGCATCTTCCAACTCTTCATTTCCATATGGGATCACAAGCCCAAGCGCAATCCAAAAATGGACCAAATATCTGCTGTCAAAATGATAATCCTTGGGAAATAAGGAGCAATATGAAAAGCATCGTTGCAACTGAGAGGGCAGACGATCATAACTCAGTTTCAACGCTGGTAGGATGTCATCCTCCCCTTGTTCTAGCCTCCATATGTCATTGTCTTTTATGAACAACCAATCACTTTCATCTGTTTTTGTACAAAGTAAACTTCCTAAAGTTCTCACTGCTAGAGGAATCCCTCCACTTTTTTCCACAATTTCACCACCAAATTTAGTAAGGTTTGGATACTTTTTCTCTTCTCCATCTACGAATGCTAATTTGAAAAACAATGACATACAATCCTTATGAGGAAGACCGTTTAACATGTATGGCAGAACAGTTCCCATAACTGAAGCAACTTGGTTACTAGGTGTAGTGACCACTATCTTACTTCCATATGGACCTCCCATCAATAATTCTCTCAGTTGAATCCATCTCACACGATTTTCATTCCATACATTATCTAATATGAGCAAAAATTTCTTACTGCTCAAAGTGTCTCGCAAGCGAACTTGCAATTGGTTGGTTGTTAACTTGACACAGTTTTCACCAGTTGCAGATTGAATAATTTCTCTCATCAACCTCGTAAGATCAAAGTCTTCAGATACACAAACCCATATTTTTAATGCAAAATGCAGATGTACCCTCTCATCATTGTACACCACTGTAGCAAGAGTAGTTTTGCCGAGACCTGCAATTCCAACTATTGGAAGAATGGAGATATTTCCAACATCACATGGCTGAAACAAAAAATTTATGATGTTTTCTATATCGCCGTCTCTTCCAATCACATCAGAAGCGTGAGCAAAGGAGTGGATCATTGCCCTCTCTCTTGGAAGAACATACCTAATATCAACACTTACACGCGCAGTGAGATGCAATTTAGACTTAGCAGCTGTCATCTCATCTAGCCTCTCTCTAATCTCTTTGATTTTACGACCGATTTTCAAACGAAATGCAACAGGATTACAACTTCAAAAGAAGGTGCTCACCTTTCTTCTGGAGCTCGCTCTGATCCCTTGGCTTCCTTTAATTACTTGTCTCCTAAGAGAATCACATTCAACTTCATCCAATACATCCTCAGCATCATAAAATATATCTTTAAGCTTCCCAAGCCAAATAGAGAGCTCATGATTCTTTATCTGCTTCTCCTCAGCATCCAAGAGCACAGCTTTGATTATGGACAAGGTTTCTTCAAGCTTTCTTAAATCGTTTCAAAGAACCCAGGACAATTTCAGTTGTCGATTAGCAAGGAAGCTTATCTTCAATAAAATGCTAGCTGCAATTTGGAACAGAAAATATTCTGCCATGTTCTTTGAGTTTGAAAGAAAGGAAAGAGAGGGATAATGAGTTAGCTGATAGATTATGATGGACTTGTTCCTGGAGAAATTCAACTTTGAACAATAGAAGAAATTATGAACTTCATGAAAGCGTTGACTTCGACTAAAAAGGGCACCCAGTGAGATATGTTACAAGAATATTAAATTATTATCAGAAGCATAACAAATATCTTCTGAAAAGTACAACCAACATCATTGCATCATCTGATTGGAGATGTCAACTAGGAAACTAGTATAAAATTCGATTAAAACAAACCACGTTCTAACATGAACCATCATTAAGCATGAAGAATCTTCTAAAACTTTAAAATTAATTTGGAGAAAAAACCACACATGATAAGCTATATGACAACTAACTTAGGAAGTATTAATTCATTCAGGTAAAGACAAAGCAACTTTTTGGATAGATTGAAACGAATGATAAGTCAAAAACAACTTTTGTTGTGTAATAATCTAATAGTACTATCAACAAGCCACTTTATTAGTCATAAATTATCTAGCATGCTATTCCATACCAGCCTGCTAAATTTAATTCTAGATCATATTAGCACTTAAAATCATGGAAAATGAATTATCTAATCTGTGTCTAAATTTTTGAAAGTGACATACTAGACTACATGGTCTAATATTAAGCTACATGGACCATTAATGGTCAAGCATTTTGAAAGGAGATATATGGTCTAGAGTGCAAAAGTGACTAGACTATGCAAGATGTGGTTTAGCATGATGTTAAACAATACTAGGGATACCATTTGCAGGGCATAATGATTAGATTAATGCTAAATTAGTTATTTGCATCCAAGTTTCTAGAAGGGGCTACCCATGTTCAACAAACTATTTGATGAACTCTTTTTTGAAATTGCCATTAAAAACTTCATAATAAAGGAAATTAAAAAAAAGGAAAATACGAACCAACACGACACAAATAAATCCAACTTATGAATCATACTAGACCAATATATTTGAACAAACCAATAATTCCCAGATCTGGAAAAAGAAACAGGTGTTAGATTGAGCCCACATAACAACTTGCTATCATGAACTACTGCTCACCCTAACCTACATTTCCATATAAACTAATTCAACAATTTCATAGACGATAAACTTAAATATAAGCACAACTGTTTAGTAACTAAAACAATTTATAAAAACTGGAGCAGCCACAGCCTTTCGCTGCACTAACCACAACATCAAATTCTTTTACTATCTCATACATATTTTCTATCATTCTCTCTCATATTAGTGCAATATGCAGTTTAAGAAAGAATGAAGAACATTTATGATACTTACAACTGTAACTCAATTTGGCTCTACCATCTTCTGGCTCTTGTAACTGTCACATGAAAAATCAAATACAAAATCAAGCAGCACCAGATTTCTTAACTTTGAGAGAGTACACAGCTTTCCACGGAAAGATAACACTTGGGAATGCCCTATCTATATTTGGATGGTAAGAAATAATCAGCGATGGAAGAACCTCGTTTAACTATATTACGTCTCTCCTTTGGCCAGAGCCAAGTCTGAATTTCTTGAATTTGTGGGCATAATCCATCAATCACAGTGGGGTCAATCTCCTCAATCTTTGTTGAATTTGATCTTAAGTATACCTGCCACTGCTTATCGCACTCTCTGGTAAAAAACACACTATTGGTGCTGAATTTGAATAAATTCTGAACAGTAGTCACCAGTGGATAGAAAACTGCACCTGATGGAGCACTAGAGAGGAAAAAGAATAGGCAGTTATAACATAGAAGTGGGATCATACCTAAGGACAATGGAGCTTTAACATTTTGAGTAGTTTCAACATGCAAGAAGAATTCTGGCACTAAAAGAGAAAACAGAAAAAGCCAAAAGAGAAAACAATAAAACAATTACATTAAAGCTGAAATATTATATACACTAACTTATTAACAAAATCCAAAAGCCATACCAATAGTTGGTCCAAACTTTAATAGCAAGGTTACTTTTAATTAGTTCCCTTCTCATTCTCTATCTTCTTTTTAATTCACCCGTGATATATGAAAAGTAGGCTATACATATACATTACTCTTACAAACAATTCATACTCACAAATTTGCATCACAACGAAAAGGCCACAAAATATTCTTCATCTATACTGCTATCATTACTCATCTGCACATAAGATTTGTTCATAAAAGCTATTAGTAAGAAAAAATCATTTTTTCCATCTTAACTTTCCGCAAATTCATCTTACTTCTGTCTAAAATAATTACTCGGAGTTCTGTAATTGATATATCTTCTCAAACAAAATATAAATTTTAGAAGATTTTCCGTCACTCAAATTCCACAGGTTTAATTAGCTAAGTTTTATCCTTAATTCAACTTGGCTCAAATGCCTCTGACACCCACAACTAATGACCTAAAGAATTCCACATTCTGGAATGAATATTCAAGTAATAAGTTGTTTCAAAGTTGAGCTATTTTTGGCAACTCAAAATATGACTTAACATCATAAACCAACACTAAACAGCCAATTACAGATAAAGATCAGATTATTTGTCCAACAACCACAAAAATAATCATGACATTCCCAAACATCATCAATTTAATAAATCAAGTATTGAAAACTGAAAAGAATTTTTCATCCAACACAAAAACTTTACAGGTCGTCAACACATGATTGCAGTATGATACGATAAATAGCTATAAATCAATAAAGATAACAATAGTGAGCCATTGAACCTTGTCTTTCAATGCATTTCTGTTTTGTTCCTGCCACTTCAAATTAGTCATGACAAGCTTAATCATGGAGTCATCAAAATGAGCCTGATACCTCTGTTGGTTATGTTGGTTCAGTCACTAACAGCTTTCAGTTCCTGAATGAACAGTTGGCCTTATTTACAATGAAACAAAAATCTAACAAGGTAAAAGAGAGAGAGTTTTGAGCAATAGTTAATGCAAGTTACTACCTGACCAGGTTAATGGTAAAATTTCTAGGGTGAAGCTACATGATGCCTGCTATAAAGTGGAGCAAGATTGATCCTAAACAGATAAAGAATCTCACATTAGAATCAGACAATAAGAATGATAAACTCATTGCAATCTATTTTTCTTTATCAGAACCAGACAATAAGAGAATTAAAGCTTCCAATCTTGATGATGAGTAGGATGGGACACAAATATTGGTTAAATCAATGTTTTGAGACCCGGCCCGGTCAGGCATCCGGGTCCCGGGCTGAGCGGTCCGACTGGCAAGTCAGACTGGTCAATCTTTCCACTTTCAAGATAATCCCCACCCTCCATTCCTCTTCTTTGCTTCAGTCTAATCCAATCCTCTTTCAGCACTCACTCTTCCTCTCACAGACAAAAATACAAACACACAGAGAGCTTCAAACTCTTCATCAATGGCGTCTCTCTAACAAACCCCAATGGCTCTCTCCCTCCATTCCTCTCCTTTGTTTCAGCCTCCACCCTCCATTTCCCTCTTAACCGTAATCCAATCCTCTTTCAGCACTCACTCTTTCTCTCACACACACAAAAACATAAACGGACAGAGAGCTTCAAGCTCTCCATCAATGGCGTCTCTCCACTCTCCAGCAAACCCCTACGGCTCTCTCCCTCCAATCCAATCTCTTCTCCCCCTCCCTCTGCCTCATGAAAACCCATTCATAGGTTTGAGAAAATGGACTAGCTTCATAGTAGGAATCCCATCACTTGTTGGTGGGACCATCCACACTTGTCTCACTTCAACAACAACTTGTACAACTTCCTCTATTGATGAAGCTCACAAATGAAGCTTAAAAAACCGACTCTTGAAATGGGTTTGTGGGTTTCTTTGTGAGCAAGGGAGAGCAAATCAAGGGACAAGGGACAGTCTTAAAGATAAAAAAAAAAAAAAAAAAAAATGAAAGGTCTTTACAGGAGAGAGAAAAATGTGGGCTGTGTCAGTATAGGGTTCTTCATCTTTTGCTTCAAAAGAGAAAGAAGTGAAGAGTAATGGAAGTCTGGAAGTAAAGTAGAATAGTCCCACCAATAATTAGTGACCCGGTTTGGGTCACAGACCGGCAGTTTGATACTATTCCGCCAGTCCGACCGCTGTTCAAAACGGGTCTTAGAACAGGACCGGAGTTGTATCCGGTTCCTAGTCGAACCGGCCAGTCCGGTCCGGGTTTCAAAACAGTGGGTTATATTAATACAGTGAAATGTATAGATATAGTGCCAAATTTTTGTCCTTGTCATTTCAAATCTAAGCTTTAAATTGACTCATACAGGCCATCCAAACTGCATATAACTTAAAATAAAAATATTGAAAAACAGTTGCTACTAAAGTGTGAAATTACATTATGAATAATCTAGAGGGAGTGAATGGGTTCTATGATCAAGAGCTGATTAGATTTAGGATGAGAATTGTTTAATATAAAAACTCACCAACTTACAAATTAATCAAATAAACAATTAATTGTGATGCAGAATAATTTGTCGTCATTCATTCAATATTATTATCAATCAAACCAATAAAAACAATAAATAAAGAGACCACAACCATAACCAAATATTTTTAAAATGAAAAAACTTATATGAAAAAACCAGTAGCGATAATAGTTCATCACAAAGAAAAACAAATTCACAATGAAAAAGAATAAAAATAATCTTCAATAAATCTTATATACATTCAAATTGTTTTGAGAAAAATTCTCTTCACCAGTATAATTTTCATTTGAAATTCTCTAGCTGGCTTTTCCCCTTTTTTTTCTCTCCAATAACTGTGAAAAATAGAAAAATTAGAATATGATTAGTTGTCACATCAGAGGTGAGATTGTTTACTTATGTGTGTATATATGTATGTATATAGATTTGGGAACTATACCAAATTTCTAAACTGATTTTAGAGCCAATTCTAAACACTAATAAAGTTTTCCGTTTCCAAATTCAGAAGCATAACTTGGGAACAACATAGCGAGTACTGAAGGTTGTACTAATAACTTCAGACATGCACTGTATACAATTATCCTGGCTTATAACAAAGTAAATAAGAAGCAAATTGTCGTACCTAATTAATCATCATTCGTTGCTAAAATGCTTGTTTAGTCAAAATGAATCTCTGGGACATGAGCAGTCATCAAACAATCTTTTCTGCATCTTTCACTGAGTGCCGGCGAATCTTGAATCTTTAATTCTTGAAGAGCAGTCAGGTGTTGTATCCCTTGCGGTAGAGACGATAAACCCGGGCAACTTATAATCTCAAGTTTCTGAAGTGATGTGAGATTTTGCAGCCACTCTGGTAGTGCTTTTAAGCGGGGGCATTTTTCAATCCGCATGTACCGTAAAGTATTAGCAGATCCTTGAAGTATCAACTGGGGCAAATCAACTAATGCTGGTAAGTCGATAATAATAAATGTTTGAAGGCTCAAGCAGGGGTCTTCCTCTTGCAATTCCATGTTCAGATTAAGCTTTGGACAATCCCAAATCACCAACTTCTCTAACCTCGTTAGATACTTCATACCATGTGGCAACGAAGTCAAGCATGCACAATCTCGAATATATATTGTTTGGAGGCTTGTGAGTTTTTGCATGTCTTCAAACAAACTTACAAGATTGAAGCAGTTATCGATGTACAAATATCGAAGAGACTTTAAACACCCTATCACATCCTCTTGTAGTTGCTGAACACATGTGGTTATATCTAAATATCTGAGACTGATCATTAGTTTCATATTGTAAGGGAACCTATACAGCATTGAACAACCAACAAGTCTTAAGGTTTGCAAATTGTGAAGTTGACAAATAGATTCGGGGAGTTCTGCCAAAAAAAAATTATGAGAAAG
Source organism: Pistacia integerrima (assembly GCA_026225825.1). Lineage (NCBI taxonomy): Eukaryota > Viridiplantae > Streptophyta > Magnoliopsida > Sapindales > Anacardiaceae > Pistacia > Pistacia integerrima. Next base: position 38,828,045 of record CM047747.1, read on the forward strand.
GTCGAGATATCTCAAATGTTTCAATGTACCGACAGAATCTGGTAACACATCACGAAGTATAGAGCTTAAGCTTAGCAATCGAAGGTATTTAAATCTTGATAAGCATCTACTAAGAAAAGATTCTGTGAAAAAATCATTTTCCCTTAGGAGAAAAAACGTCCGGACACTCCTGGCATTATTTAATAAATTTGGATCTTCTTGATTATTGAAATGATTATCAATCAATGAGAAATGTCGAACTCTTATATCAACATTTTGGGTCTTAAAATTTACCATTAAGCACTCTCTTTGTGCTACTAGTACTGCAAGATCATGTAGAAGGTCATGCATTTTAAAAGTAAAATAAAAACCATAGTCCTCAACATCTTGAAAGAAACACCTTGATAATAACTCCTTCAAATACCGCAGCCCGACATCTTCCAACAATTCATTTTCATTTGGGATAAAAAGGAGTCCAAGTGCCATCCAATAATAGACCAAATATCTGCTGTCAAAACAATAATCCTTCGGAAATAAGGAACAATATGCAAAACAACGTTGCAAGTAAGACGGCAAATAATCATAACTCAATTTCAATACCGGAAGGATGCCATTCTCACCCTGTTCAAGCCTCCATATATCGTTGTCTTTTATGAATAGCCAATCATTTTCATCAGTTTTGGCATAAAGTAGGCTTCCTAAAGTTCTCACCGCCAGAGGAACCCCTCCACACTTTCTCACAATTCCATCACCAATTTTGACAAGGTTTGAATACCTTTTCTCTTCTCCATCTACAAATGCCCATTTCAAAAATAACAACAAACAATCCTCATGGGGAAGACCCCTTAAGACATATGGAGGAACAGTGCCCATAATTGATGCAACATGATTGCTGCGTGTTGTGACAATAATCTTACTTCCATCTGCACCACCCATCAACAATTCTCTCAATTCAATCCATTTTACTCGATCTTCGTTCCATACATCATCTAAAATGAGTAAAAACTTCTTACCACTCAAAGTTTTTCTCAAGCGGGCTTGCAACTGATCATCTGTTAACTTAGTACAATATTCACCAGTTGCAGAATCAATAATTTCTTTCATCAACTTGGTAACATTAAAATCCTCTGACACACATACCCACATTTTTAAAGAAAAGTGTCTATTTACTTTCTCATCATTGTACACCATTCTAGCAAGAGTGGTTTTGCCCAAACCTCCTATTCCAACTATAGGAACAAGGGGAACATTTCCCACATCACAGAGCTCCAACAAAAAATTTATGATGTTTTCTTTGTCGCTATCTCTTCCAATAACATTAGAAGAATGAACAAAGGAGTGAGTCATCACTCTCTCCCGAGGAAAAACATACCTAGAATCAACACTCACACGCTCGGTGAGGTGAAATTTAGACTTATCAGCTGCCATTTCATCTAGCCTCTCTCCAATCTCCTTCATTTTATGACCAATTCTGTAACGAAATGCAACAGGATTAGAATTTGAAAAGAAGGTACTTACCTTGCTCATGGACCTCCCTACGATCCCTTGTGTTGCTTTCACTACTTGTCTCCTCAGAGCTTCACATTCAACTTCATCCAATACATCCTCAGCATCATAAAAAATATCTTTAAGCTTCCCAAGCCAAATACGGATCTGATGATTCTGTGACTGCTGAACCTCAGCATCCAAGAGCACAGCTTTGATGATGGACAAGGTCTCTTCCAGCTTTCTTAAATCGCTTTCAATACCACATGACAAGCTCAGTTCTCTGTAAGCAAGAGACCCTGTTTTCATCAAAACGTTAGCTGCAATTTCATACAGAAATGATTCCGCCGCCATTTTGTTCGAGACAAAGCAAAGAGAGAGCGATAAAAATGTTTTGGGCTTGTCGTGGGACAAATTCAGCTGCAGATAATAAAAATTTTATCCCTAAGTTTGGTTTAAAGTACACTTTAGTCTTCTAGAATTTTTTAATAACGTTTTGGTCCCTGAATAAAAAAACTTCAGAAAAGTAAAATGTTGCTTAAACACATTATGTACGGTAAATTCATCGAGCAATTTTTGTCATCAATATACATATAGAGAGAGAAAATAAGTCTCTAATCAAAACGTTGTGATATTAATTTATCAAGATTATGTATATATATCATTAGATTTAAATAGTAAAATATTATCCTAATCCAACGAAATAAATCATACGGTTATTAAACATAGTTCTAATGAAACTATTATTAGGACTTTCTCTGACAAGAGAATAACTATACGAAAATTTTCTAGTTGGGACTATTCTAATATAATTATATTAAGATTGTGCTTAAATATTAGTGGATTCAAATGGTTAATGAACAGCTTGGTGGTTTTTAACCATTCTGCTTTAAGACATTTGTATTGAAACTATATGCATAAGGTTTGGTATCCAGCTGTCATCAAGTTTATTCACTCATGCATTTAACCATCAAAATCTAAGCACTCATGTAATATTACAGAAAATCCAAAAGCGGTATCTTGTACCCCACTTCCAAGCCCCAATATGTGTGATTTAAGAGCTTCCTCATCTACTACTTCCAAGCTCTCTGGAGGAGTTTCTGCTAGCATAGTTTCTGCAGCATCAGTAAGGTCAAGATACACTTCATCAATGGAAGCCCTCTCACAACGACCCTTCCTTGCAAGAATGGATACTACCTGCAAATTTGATAAAAGTCTGCATAAGATAACTTTCAATAAAATTTAACAATCCATTCAAAATGTATTTTAAATCCATACACCTCTGAACCCGCATTGCGGTATGTACTCAGATCTGCTTTACCACGGGCTACAGGGACTTGGACTAGCTCAATTTGTGGACAAACTGCCTTTGCCTCATCACCTCTCATTGAACTGAAAATCATGCATGAGATATTGAAATCTAATGCATTTCTGAAAAAGACTTTGTTACCAATAAAAAGATCCTTAGAAAGTAACTAAAACTTACTTACCGCTTTATACCAGATTTCCGGGCCTCATAGCTAACAGCAATCAGGGCCCCACCTTTCCACTCATTGTACTGCACCACAGCAGTAGGCAAACCCCTTAAATGCGGTTGCTTTCTCTGCTCCACTGCATTGAAAATTATATCAACATTTTCAGAACAGAACAAACTACAGCATAACTAATGCAAAGAATGTGAAGAGAAAGACATATAAGTCTTCAACAGAGGAGCATTTTCCAAAAAACCAAGTGCAACGTCATTATTAGAATAAAAAGAAAACAAACACACCTTCAATACTGTACCTTCACTAACACCATCTCTAGCCATTCTTACCTTGGTTAATTTATCAAATTAAGTAATGCGGGTCAAATGTAATGAAGGTTTCACTGGTTCAAGGCTCGACACACTTTACTTTTGATGGATTTCATACCATCCACAATTCTCAAGCATCAAAAACTAGTATATTTTTCCAATTATTCAACCATCAAAAGCATTATTTCACAGTACTAACGTTCTTTTTTTTCTCGTCGACAAATCTCAGTTTACCAACAAAGTTAAATTCAACTACAACTACACAACGAAAACGCAAATATTCTCCAAAATTTTACTCATACTGTATATTTTTGCTCATAACAACGAAATTATTCTCTAAAATTCATCAAATTTTCTTCGAACTCAAAACAAAAATTGATTTTCTCAATTATACATAGATTTAAATACACAAAACGAAAAAAGTGAGAGAGAATCGGTAGGACCTTGAACGTAGAAGCAGTCCATGTCGACGTGAGCGATGATTCTTGCATCAGAAGATTGTGGTTTCGCCACTGGCATTTCTTTTCCCTCCAATTTCTCTTTTCTGAGACGAAATAAATCGAAGGCGAAAGCAAAGAAGCCCCTATTATAGTATTATTATGTTGTATGAAGGGTAACTTACAAGTACCTCCTCCAAGGTTTGAGAAAGTATCAATTTAACCCCAGGGTTTTTCACTTTCTCTCTTCAAACGTGAGAATTAATTTTGAAGTTACGAAGTTTATTATTATTTTTTATGATTTTGTTTTTTAAAAAATAAAATAAAGAAGAAAAGGTTTGATTTTTTATTTTCAAAAAAATAAAATGTATTTATCACTATTTTTTGAAATAGTATTTGGCAAATGAAAAAAATAAATTTTTTTAATATTTTAATTATTTCCCATTTAAAAAAAAATGAAAATGGTGAGAGAAGTTTCCTTTATGGCAAAATATTTATTCATCTCAATTATTTTCAAGAAAACTACTAATTTTTTAGAAACATAAAGTGACGTTCATTTACATTTTTTAACATTGTTTTTTTCAAAAATAAATTTGAAAATGAAAATAAGTAATTTGATTGTGTGCTTTCGGAATTTGAAAATCCTTTTATTAGTATTTTAAAAAACAAAACTTGAAAAATAAAATAAAATGAATAACATTGACTTAGAGATACTCTATTAAAATCATTAATAATTTTAAAAATCAAATTAATTTCTTATTATATCTATTAGCATCATTAAAAATTTTAAAAATTAAATTAAATTTCTTTTATTAAGATTAATTAAACAGAATGTTGTTAACAACCAATCTTGAATTTTTTGCTATTTATAATGCAAGGTTTTCAATATTCCTTATATTTTTTAATACAAATTATCATATAAAATATTTTAAAAATATTATTTTCATCTTTCATCAATTTCTAGGCATCACATTGATACACAAAAAATAAAAAATAAAAAATAAAACGAAAAAAAAAAATTCTCAATTTTGGATTTTAAGCCTTAAAAATTCTGATTTCCTAAACTCATCATTTTTATGAACAAATTTAGGTAACCCTTAAAAAAGTAAACAAATTACAGAAAACGAAAACTGAAATGAAAAAGAACAATCCTTAAGGTTGCGTTTGGTTCGAGATGATATAAGATTAATCCTATAATTTTTGTTTAATTTTCAAGATTCCCTCGTTTGATTGTCAAATAATAAAATATTATGTAATTTTTTATAGAAAATAAGGTTTACTATTGGTAATATTAACATATTAACTTCCCAAGAGATGTCTAAAACAATTAGGCCAAATAACAATTAGGCGAGACCCTCTACATTTGAGAATTTAGCTAAAACACCTCAACCACAAAAAAAATTTAAAAGTTAATAAAATATCCTCAACCACTCAAGACCACCGCTGGCTGCCGACAAAAGTCGTCATATCAGCACAAGACCCGCGAGATCTTGCCATGAAGGAAGTTTTCAATCGTTTCAAGGCCAAAGATGTGGTAGTGAAATGCCATAGATCTAGTCATAAAACTCCATAGATCTAGCCATGATAATGCCAAATCTTTAGCTGTGAAATGGTTGTGAAACAACCATATTCACGGCCAACTCTAACCATTTTTGGCCATGGATCAAAGATGCATAACCGAATTAGGCCTTATCGGTGCACAACCAGCCAAATCCGGCCAGTTGTGCACCATTACAACGGTTGCTGGCAGTGGCTTGGGGTAGGTGAGGGTGATTTTGCTATAAATTAAAGTTTTATATGATTGGGGTGTTTTAGTATAATTTCAAATATAAGGGGTTAAAAGATAATTT